>KL257091.1:20004-65670 GCA_000699545.1 Podiceps cristatus
TGGGGTTTTTTTGTGCCTACTTTTTTTGCCAGAGCAATTAAAAAAAGACTAATTACGTGAGCCCTGTGGTAACTGGATTTCAGTTCAGTTCCTGTGTGTTGCTACACTTGCAGAGATATTGCTGGTTCTCCTATTGTTCAGAGGTAAATGGGTGGCTATTGTCATCTCACCCAGAATGGGATTTGATGGCTAAACTTTAACTGAGAGTATAATACTTCATGATGTTTCAATAGTATAGCAGAATTTACTGGAGTGGGGGGTGGGGGGCACTGTAAAGTTAGTACAGTCTGAAACAGTCAGACTCTTCTGGTGAAGTTGTAATCACAAGATCAAAGCATCTTAATGAATTCTGGACCTAACCATGTGTTTTAGTTACCTACATCTTTCTCACTTAAACAAGAGGGCACCCAGTGTAAACTAAATCTAAGCCAATTAAAATGCAGTGATTAACTGAGTCTTCCACTGATTCATGTGCCCATTCTTCAGGAGAAAATAGGAATTTTGATTCTTACATGCATAGACTGGTACTCATAGAGAAATGGAGCTTATGCCAAGAAAGCTGTTTTGTAACATAGAACAACGAATCACTGAAGGTGGTACATTCCATTGATTTTCTGGAGTGAATTAGCTTCCTGCAAATTGTTAATCTATGCCTTTATCCCTTATTTTTAAGTAAGTCACATAAAATGCTTATTTGCATTTTGTTCAGTCTACCTAAGCATACCTGCGTGAGTGATCCCAGGGGAGTATTGCTGTCAGGTCTTTCAGGTGCAATGAGAAGACGGGAATCCCCTTATTAGATTGGAAATAAGGTGGTTTGGGATTTGGTGGTTGGTTTGTTGTTTTGGGGGTTGGTTGGTTTGGTTTTTTTTAAATGAGGGATGAGAAAAAGATGCCTTTGTCTAGCTTTCCAGCATACAGGCAGAAAAGCATTCGAATTATGAGTGATAAAACAGATGGGATAGCTGGTTTGTTTTTTTGACCTGTAAATAGAATATATAGCTGGAGAAGCAGCTCTTCATTTCTTCTGGTAAGAGATATTAAATAGAGGATGGTTGTGTGGTGTTTAGATAAACACAATGTATCATTATTTCTGAAGGAAAATAGCTGAAGTAAACTTTATTAGAAATATATTACAAGCTTTACAAGATTTAAAACTTTGAATTCCTAGCATAGCAAAATAGGTAACCTTTGAAGACTAGCAGGTGTGTTCAGTGTGAGAGTTGTTAAACATTTAACAATGCTGAGGTCAAAGCAAGAATGCTTTAAAAAAAAAAAAAACAAAACAAAACCAAAACCAAAACACAACAGCAACAAAAAAAACCCAAAAAACAACACCCACGCCTTTTCTCTCTTGATAAAATTTATTTATAAAAAATTACTGTTTCTTATAGGTTGAAGTCTGAAGTCCTAGAGATGATAGATGGTTTTAGAGGTTGCTTTGATAAGCGTAAGCCAAGTATTAGTGAGTTTGTGTGTTCATTGCTTCTGGTAATATTTCCCCTGATTTTAAGTTTCTCTTTTTCCTTTCTTCATCTTTCAGTGGCTTTAAAGAATGATTGCCAATAAAGCCATAGTTGTCTAGCTTTTTGAATTAACACCTCATTTGCTCATGTTAAGTGCAAAGCATATGTTCTCTAATTTCATCTTGCCTTAAAATCAAAACCAAGAGTATGCAGCTAGTATTTACTAAAAGTAGTCAAGGAAATTTAAGTTCTGTTAATAATTCATGAGCTCTCTTAATTCAACCAATGTTTTATTTTGTGACCACAACCAAGACAGCAAGAGAGCTAGTGCAGGACGAGGCTTTCTGGTCATGGAAGGAAGAAACATGTCTCAGAGCAATGCTGAAATAGCTTATCAGAGTATTAAAAGTATGTGAACGACTTAAAGGTGTAATCTATGCTATCACATTGCAGATGTGCCATTTAAGCAGACATCTTCTGTTGCTGTAGCAGGGGCTGTGATTGGAGCAGTCCTTGCTCTTTTTATCATTACCATCTTTGTGACAGTGCTGCTGACCCCAAGGAAAAAAAGGCCATCCTATCTTGACAAAGTGTGAGTATGTGTTAGGTTTTTTGGTTTTTGTTTGTTTTTTTTTTGTTTTTTTTTTTTTTAATTGAAAGCAACATGCAGAAAGCATTTGTTCTATACAGGGATTTAAATGTCTGTGTTTCCTTAGCAGCTGTTCAGCTGTCATAATTTCAGGGCTGTATTTTCAGAGGAGACAAATGTAAAATCACTTGTGTTTCTGAAAAAGAAATGAGGAAGCTAAGCATGACTTCAGAGGTAATTCAATTCTTTATCTCTTCAGAAGACTTTGAAAGAAAACTGCTCATCGATTGACCTGGAGGGTAGGGGAGAGGTCCATTGTGACTGATGCCACAATATCATAACTGTAGGTCTAACATGAGAACAAATTGACCATGGTTTGCAGTAGTGAAAGTCCACTAAGCTTTATCCTGTGTAAAATGAAGCAAGCAGCCGTGGACATGTGTGCTTAGAAATGACTGACTTAATGTGCTTTCTGGAATGTTGGTTGTTTCTTCAAGCCTCTGGCACAGACAGGTGGTGTACTTTTTTAAGAATCCAATATGGTCAAACAAAACCAAGCAAAGTCTGAAAAGATTCTATCAGTTAAGTGGATAATGTCTAGACTCTGGAACGTGCATAAGAGGTGATGATGGCTTTGAATATCTGTAAATATACATCTCAAACATGCTGTATATAGCTAACACTTAAATGAGAAATGGAAATGTCTGTTGTGTCTGTATATACTTGATGAAGAGTAGAATGAAATAACTTACATTATTTAAATCTCTTGTGTTTTCTTACAACTGAGTAATTTCTAATGTGATTAGAAATACTGGGTTTTGTAGTTCTCTTAAATTCTGGACCAGAAGCATATTTATATGAATAGTCTTAAACATTTTAATTGTTTTGTAACTATTTGCTTTCACTGAGAAAGCTACAGTAGAGAAGCCTTGCAAGTAATGATTGTAAAGCTTTCTTGAAGGCTTTTCAAAGAAAAGCTTAGGTAGTAAGCGTTGCTGAAGATTTATCTTATAACCTAGAAATCATGATAGATACCAGTAGTCCCTAATCATACTTAGTTGGGGGCAGGGGGGCATTCAGTTAACTACAGGATAATTATAGGCCATGTTTTTCTGCAGAAAGTGGCCAATGGTGGGTGTGTTAACATTACAACATTCCGTGTATGTCATTGCTGAATGTAAGGTGTGTGTCTGAGTGTGAATGTTGGATGATTTGGCGGCTAAAATAATATCTAACTGACCATTCAATTAGACTTCACAAACATGGCATGTCATATTTCATTTCTTGTTTACTACAGGATTGATCTCCCACCCACTCAGAAACCATCCTCGTGTGAGGAGAGAGCATTCACTGTACCACAGAAAGAAGCTATGCTTCAGGTGAGTAAGAGGTTTTATGTATCTTAGTTGAGGTAGGAAAGGTGTTAATGTTCTTTTCCTATGTCAGTTTAGTCTGACTTTGCTTTCCTGGTAATTTATGGAGTTTTTCAATTGTTAATTCACAACCAAGAGGTTTCATGATACGGAATCCTATGTCCTTGGTGTCAGGAAACTGGTAGGTAGATCTTTCTTATATCTCTAATAGGGTCTGACAGACTCTGCTCCTCTTGAAGTAGAAAAAGCTATAGTAGAAATTCTCTGGTGATTAAAGAGAATATACATAGCTTTATAAAACAATTTTCGTAAGGGGGAACAAATATACTTGGTAAACTTAACAAGTGACTTCACATTATTATCTTTCTTGCTAGTTACAACTGCCATTCTTTTAGACTGTTAAGGTTTGAGTGGTGGGGATACATTGGTGTTTAGGCTCTAGTGTGACTAACTTACAGGCATGGTTTGGATTCCCAGTGATGATCACTAAATCACTTTTAAATGCTTGCAATTCTGTAACTTCTAATTTTATCTTTTGTTTTACTTTATCTTCATCAGCAACAAAAGACTCTGTACTAATTCTGTGACAAGCAATTGAATTTTTAGTACACTTTCATGGGTAGCTTCATATAGTAATGTAGTAATGAAATAAAGTAATGGAGTCCAAACATGCCAGTGATGGGCAGTGAAGTTCCTTACTAGTATTTAGTATTTCTGTGAGTGTAGTCTGATAAAACAGGGTCATGGAGGTGATAGGCTGGAAAGCTGATTCTAATAAATCAGACAGTTGAAGTAAGTGGGGAGCAAGGAAGGCTGGGGCTGCCTTTCTTAGCTTTGCAGTGCATTGGGCTGCTTGTGAAACTCCAGGTGACTTCAGAAGGCCTCTTTTGCACTAGGCAATGCTGAAGGCACCTGTTTATAGGAGATGGCTTCAGTTAACAGCACTGATTATTACACTTCGTATAACAAACCAGTCTGTTTATGAAAACTATGGATCCTGACTATAGTCCCTAAAGTGTGATGATTGTTGGGTTGGGGTTTTTTGGCATATATTAAATCAGTCAGTCTGATTTTTAGATTTTTGTTTACACTGAGGAAAACTTTCATCACCTGTCAGTATTAGTGAGAAATAGATTGTAATTGTTCTTAATGGGATTTTAGTTTCGTCTGCAGTACTTTGTATAAATTATGTGGTTCTTAACCACTGTGCTGAATTACAGTGCTGAGGTAATTCAGACAATCCTTTGTTTTTAACAAATACTGTTTTTTCTGTACTCTGGTGTACCTTTGCAGCTTTAAGGACCTATAGAAGCCTCTTTTTTTTTTTTTTTTTTTTTCCTGATAGAGGAATGCTCTAGGAAAAAAAATCTTCACCCATCTTCAAAAATGCATTTTCATGGAGGGACGCTGACAATATTCTTGTAGATTTTCTTCATGTGACTGCTGGTTACTAAAGCTCACCAAATATGAGTTGCAAATAATAGCTTTCCTCTCTCATGAATGTCATGCATATAAAGAGTATTGTGTATTGTGTATACTAGATTAAGTAATACTTTCTAATATTGTTGCTGAATGAAGCAAGAAACTTTTCTGAGATCCATTGCTACTTTTATTAGCAGCCTGATGATTATAACATTATGAAGGTATAAAACTCTTAGTTTAAAATAAAAGTGTAATAGGTTTATATCTTCTGATCTTAAAAGTGGTATAACACAAAAAGAAGTAATGCTTTCCTGTGCTAACTACATAGTAACTCTTCTGTCACTACGATACTCAACAAATGTGATATCGATGAATCATGCTTCTCCTTATACATTCCTATGCTTTAAGTATTGTGGTAAAAGATGATCTTGCTTACAAAATCAGATGATATAAACTATGCTTTTATTCACCCATCTGTAGTGCTGCTATATGGCAAAATGACAACAAAAGGAAATGCAATTATTTATCCTTTATGGGGCTACTCATAAAGTATATACCTTAATGTTTTTGTCTTCTGAACTCTGCTGTCTTTGAATTCTTTCTTGGTTTTGATTACTGTGGCTTCTGTTAGCGAATACTTAAAAATTAAGAAAAGCTGAAGCTCACTGTAGTCTTTGAACATTTTAAAATCTTTTGTCTAGATATATTTTGTAAATAGAGAAGAGACCCTAAACAGACGGAATGGAATAACTCATTTCCCTCAAGCTGGGTAAATACAGTCTTAAGTTGTTTTGGGAAAGGGAAGAGAGATGTATTTCTTTTTCAGGCTATATGTTAACTATGCTTTGTTTAAAAATTATGTTGGCATAATGTTGTCAGTGTACCTGTTCTTTTTCTATTCTGTGGATCTCCAAAACTGAAAAGAACTGGAGTTGGAGGCCAAATCTTCCTGGCTGATACTGTCTATAATCAACATGTGCTCTCTGTTATGCTTGAGGCAAGAGCTTCTGCTTTATCTAGTAGAAATAAATGTCAAAATACTAGCTTTAGCCAAGAAGTGTTTGGTTGCATTGTTTTGGTGTAATAAACCAACACTTGAATAGCTGTAAAGAGGTAAAAGAAGCAAGTTAGCAGCCTGTCACCATGTCTTGTCCCGTTTGACTAAAAATCTGTACTAACCACATAATTTATGTTCCAAGTGCAGTTTGAACTGCATTGTCTATTCATAAATGAGAAGCGTGCTGGTTAGCCTCTAGATAGTTCAGATGTAAGCTTCTGGTTACACTGAAAAGAACTGCAGATGAAGTGCCACTGCATTGTCAACAGCAATAGGTGATCAAGTTCAATCTGAGTGGAAGTGATAAGCTATGAAGGTGCAAACTGAAGTTAAAGGCAAACAAATGGTGTCTTCTGCATACTCAACAATAACTGAGGATTGAAAGTGGATTGATTCAATTTAAGCTGATCCTGGTAACTTGTTATATGTAATATGCAAATTTTTAAATCATCTGTATGATTATTGTTCAAATCACACACAGTAGTTTTTTTGGATCTTGTGAAGTATTCCAGAATAAGCTGAAATACTCCTATTTGTGTCACAGCATTCAGTACTTAACTAGATTTTTGTCACATCTGAGTAGAAAGGCATTGATATAAAAATGAAGAGGGATGTTATAGACATTTAATAAAAGTGGATAGCCAGTGCCTTTTGTAGTTAGTCTGTCAGGCTTGGAAGCTTTAGGTGTACTTTAAGTATACTTATAGTGTTTACATACAAATGTTAAATAGTAAGCTACATGTATGTAAAAGTACTATGTAACTGAGTACTCATAATAATTTCTCTATACTGGTATTTGCAGATACCAATTTATGTTTTCATGTGAATTGCTTAAGAATTCAGAACAACTGGTTCACTTACAGCTCTAAAAGGCTGAGGCAGAAGTCTAAAACATAGTAATATTAAGTGGAAGAAAATAAAAATGGCTGTTTAAATTCTGTTATTTGCTGTTGAAGACTAGGTTCATCTTTACCAAGTTTTTAACAACAAAGCTATTGCTTTTGTCTGGGTGGGTTTTAATGATCATTGTCATGAAAATATTATTCTGTTACTCAGAACTAATTTTTGCATGTAATGCGAAAGAGTAGTGAGCAGCTTGAAGGTGATGTCCTTGGCGAGAGAGGCATCTGCTTGGCAACTCAGTTTTGAGGCAAATCAAGAGGAAGCTGAGAAATGGAATAATTCCAGTGGCTTAAAGAGGAATTCCTCTGTTGCATAATATTTATAAAAGGAGTGGGAGAGAAGGTACTAATTCAAGCAATCCTTTGCATCATTAGAGTTAGTTTCACTGTATTTCAAGAAACTTACCGCTAAGTTAATGCTTAGCTTACTGCTAAGAAGCCAATTTTCTTTACTTGCCTCTAAAGATGACTGATTTTGACATTGTGAGAGAACTGAAGTTATGTCTAGCTTGACAGGATCTCCTCAAAGAAAGAGGAAAATATGTTGTTTTGTATAATGCAATGCATCAATGTTCAGAGTTCTTGAAACATTCAGGATTTAAAAGGGCTTTTTTGGAGCCACAGAAAGAAAAGTGGAGAAGAGAAATACAACCCCATAGGTAATTCTAGCTATGGGAAGACTGACTTTAGATTTACAACTTGTAAGAATGCCTCACATACTTAGCTAAGCAACCTGGTCAAACACTTTGTTGGTAATATTTGTGTTCCTATTCAAAACAGGAGAGATGATGGTGAAATTGCATTAGCACAGTGAAAAGCATATAATACCATTTAGTGAATGATGGTATTTCTGGATCAAATTTAAAAAGATCATCCACGGTACTCTTAAATGAATGGGTATTATGCTAGATTTATAGATTGTGGCTCTCTTGCACTCTTCTAGTTCTTTTCCTAATGGTCTTAATACAGATGGGAACATCTCTTCCTTGATGAAAAAGGAAGCAGTATTATTATTATAATTTGCCTTAGACTGATGAGCTGTTTAGGCAAACAAGATTGAATGGAAGGAAGCACAAAATGTGCATAGATAAACTCATCTATATTGATGAAGGATCTTACAATGGGAAAAAATATAATAAGACAGGGACTAGAATGACGATGCTTTTGTGATGGGAATTCTAAACTGGAAGGGATGTGAAACGGTAAGATGAAGATATTGAAGAGATAATTGATTTAGGCTTTTAAAGGACTGTTTGAGAAGGATCATGTTTAGAGTAGAACTCAGTGCTTTTATGAAACTCTGCAAAACCAAGCATTTTAGTCTTAATATTTATAATTATTAAGTAATTATATATTTATAATTACTAAGCATTGGAACAGGCTGCCCAAGCAAGTGGTTGAGTCACCATCCCTGGAGGTGTTCAAAAAATGTGTAGACTTGGCACTTTGGGACGTGGTTTAGTGCACTTGGCAATATTAGGTTAATTTTTCAAAACTTTGAAAAATAGGCCTGTGAAGACAGTGGAAAAGAACTGTTGGAGGACTGGAGGAAGTAGAAAACATGAGATGAGTTTTCAACTTTTCATGATAAATTTGCAGGTCATGTTAAAAGTCAAGTAGCTCAAAATTGCTGCAAAACTTGAACTAAATAACAAATTGGAAATGTAAAAAGTGAAGGGGAAAGAGAAGAAAAGAATGAAACATTACTTGAGGTTGGTGGGATTTCTGCTGTAAAACCAGCAAATTAGCTACTTTGTGTTGTTGCTACCACTGTGAGGCTGCTGGGAAAAGCAAGAATTACAAAAGGGAATCAAATTTGCAATTGTGCAAAAGCTATTGCTGTAGCCTATTGTGCCTCTATACTACAAGTGTGGCATAGAAGGAAGAACTTAATTAGGAGTGATGGTACCATAGTGTAAGCTGTATCCTAAGGCATAATTCTCAGATAGCATTGCTTAGTATGATTAAAATTGACCATCCATTAACTCAGTTGGTGATTAACTGCATGTTTGGAAGTAGCCTATTTCAGTGAACAGAGTTACTCCATCATGACAGTGACCATAAAAAAAAAAAAAAAATGGAAAGGAAGTTTCAAGTCTTGTGTTAAGTAACTGATGTTATAATCAATATATTGTATAGCTCTGTCTAATGTAAATATTGTTGGCGTTATATTAACTACTTTAAAGTAAGCAAGTGCTTATGTAGAATTATTGTCAAAAGTTAAACTGATTTTTTTAGAAACAGATTATTATCCAGAATTTATGACAATATATCTGAAGTGGAACATTGATGTGCATCACCGGTATAAGGTTCTGTAGTTCTGAAAGCCATTTGAAGTGTGAGCTGCCTGGTAGAACTGGGAGAAGGTATAACGCACACCTTACTAAACTCAAAGCAAAGAGAAATCAAAGTGTTATGTCTGAAATGTTTGTGAAAACTGTTTTGGCTCTTGATAATTTCATAAATGTGTTAGTCTGCTACAATATGAGCTCAATACATGCAGACCTCTGTTTATATTGCAGAGTATGCAGACCTCTGTTTATATTGCAGATTTAACCATAGATGTTTTCAGACATTGCATTTAATATTTAGGAAAAGATTTATTTATGTTTGTCCTGAATGAGGCTTTTAAAAGTCTCTTATTCAAACTTTTTTGCTGTTGAACAGGAGGGGAGAAAAATTTCTAGTCCATAATGTCTCATTTGTCTGAAGGTCTAGAGTGGCGCATCTAATTATAGTTGTTCTGTTTTTCTCCCTGTAGTGCTATTAGGCACTAGTGTAACTGTAAAAATATTGAGTTTATGCTATTTTTAGTGGAAGTGTTGCTTCCCAAAATGTTTTAAATAACAAGCCAAGTGGTTAGGATCAAAACTGGCCCCTCTGAGAGTGAGCTGGTTCAATTGTAGGAAGGTTTTCTACTCATGAGGAAGTGATTGTAATTGTGCAAAATCTTCACTGGAAAAAATAGCTTTATTTGCAGAGATGCGAATTTATAGTTGCCATACAGTTTTTCTGTTTTAAAACTAAGTTTAAGAAGAAAAAACAAGTACAACATTTAGATACTCTGTACCAGTTTAGAATTTAAAACTGTAAATGCCTAATAAAGAACTGAGTTGATTGGGATTTGAAAATATATATTCAAGTGTTTTCTCTGTAACGTGTACAATGTATTTCACAGAATCACAGAATTACTAAGGTTGGAAAAGACCTATAAGATCATCATGTCCAACGATCAACCAACACCACCATGCCCATTAAACCATGTCCCACAGTGCCTCATCCACACGTTCCTTTAACACCTCCAGTGAGGGTGACTCCACCACCTCCCTGGGCAGCCCATTCCAATGCCTCACCACTCTCAGTAAAGAAATTTTTCCTAATATCTAGTCGAACCCTCCCCTGCTGCAACTTGAAGCCATTTCTTCTTGTCCTATTTATTAGATGGAGCCCAGAAAAACAGGCAAGGAAGCATGTCTTCCTGAAATGGATAGAACTTTGACTCCCACATATAATCAAATTGGAGGGAAGTATATAAACATACATAAAATGACAAGGTGGTTTTAATGAATGATTTTGTAAATAAGTTAATTGAGTTTTAGTTTCGCTGTTTGAAAGGTTCTTGTGTTGCCTGTCTGACAATACAGTGCTCTGCTCTTGTTTTGTGCTTTGGTTGGTTATTTAGAGGAAAATCAGTGAGGCAGTTCCAGGCCTGCGCTCTTTTGCTTAGTCCAAATTCTAACTTTGCACGTTCAAGACGTGTATATAAGCTGATCAGTGCTGTAACTACTAAATGCATGGAAACATTCATCAACTTCATATATGTGGGGAGATGTTGAAAACAATGACCTATTTGACTTCAGTGAATTAAAAAATATATCCAGCTATTCTTAGTCTGAGTGCGTGTATTATGAACTGTACACTGTTTGTATTCTGTTCTGATACAGAACCAGTTACAGAAATGAACTGTTGATGTGATGGTTAGTCCTGATAGCTTTTTCTTCATGGGGTTGCTCCTAATGCAGTGCCATTGGCTTTTTTTTCTTTTTCTTAGAAAATTACAGGCACCATATGTCTGTCTGTTCTTTGACTTCCATTTTGTCATATAATCGTCTAACTGTTAAGATTGTGTTCTGCTTGTCTATAAAGCTTCACCTTTGAAGTCATCACTCTGATATCTCAGACCAGTGATTGCGTAACCTCAAGGTACAGCTTTGTTCCTTTGGCTGTAGCTGAGCCTGTTGTCTTCAGCTGCTGTGATGTTAATTCAGCTTTTTGCCTACTTGGCCAGCTTGAGGTGAAATTGGCTAGTGACAGACTGGATCTAGAACAAGCAGTATTAAACTCCAGTGTTTTCTGTTTTCTGACTACGTCTGATATGTAGTCATTGAAGGCTCCCTATACTTGACCCAGTTTTACTTAGTTGTATGTTACTGTGAAGAAAAACTTTTCACTTACCTTCTTTACATGGCATGAATAGGAATTAATTGTTTTCCAGGAGTTTTGCTGTCTCTTCCAAAACAATCCCAGAGATTGGTAGTGCATTGATTCTTTGTTTAAAAAGATATTGGAGGTCTTGAAGTTTACAGAGTGAGCTTTAAGTTGAGGGGGGAAACAACTTCTTAGTTGAGAAATGCTGCTAGTAAGTCATGAGTCAAGCAGTAAAAGTCCCAGAATCCTGCTACGGTGAGACCTGAGCAAAATCTAGGTGCTTCTTGTCTCCTGTTTGATCAGTATGGTGCACTAGTGTACCTTTTGAGATAGAACTAAATTTCCCCTTTAAGCATTGAGTATCATAAAGTATGGAGGGCGCTTTAACAACGTTTATCATGATCGCTACATGATTAATGACTGAAGGAAACAACTGGCCATTCTGACAGAAATAATGAAGGAGATGGTGTTCTTCCTATCATGTGAGGGACCATTTCAAAGAACAGAAATCTGTTTGCTCTCCTTTGGCTAAGACCAAAAATAAAAATAATAAAAAAAACCCTAAACCAAACAGAGAAACTTACTTGTAGAAATGAGATTCGTGTGTTAGGTATTAGAAAAGCTCACTAATAGAAGAACAGAGGAGATACTCGGTTGCCAAAATTATTTGTGGTCCAAGCTGCTTTGGAATGGTATCTCCAAACACTGTTCAGGCAAGATATAAGAATAGGTGATTCTGTTCAACCAAATGTCTGGGTGAACTCTGGCAGAAGTTCCTTTCTGCCTTGTTTTTCTAGCTTGCTTCCAAGAGCACAGTAAGTGTGCTGGTTTATATGCTAGTAGAGTTGCTTTTCTAACAACATAATCTACCAATAAATGCTACTTCCTCTGTATGTACATGTTAACCATACATTGTTAAGTATAGATAAGCTACATATAGCTCACTTTACTTCAGGTGTATACAATGGGCAAAATGTCCATCTGGTATTATTTCTTAAAGTTTAGTGATTTCAGCTTAGCTGGTTATGAAGCATTTGTGTGCTTGAATATGGTTTTGGTTGTCATTGATATGTAAAGTGTATACTAAATAAATCACAACTACGTTCTTACAATATCAGGAGTACTAATAATGACCAACTGTTCCAGAAGTAATTTAGTTTACAAGCTAGAGAAGCTTTCTAAGATACTGTTTTCTATCTAGAAGTTGTTTTGCGTCTTTAACCCATATATATTCTAATGGACAGGAGTAACATTTGCATTAGGTACACCTTTTATGTACTTGTAATTTTATTGATATGCATTTGCTCTGATAAATTGAGGGCTAACACAGACTTCTGTTACATCAAAGCATAGTCATGCTGTTGGGCATGTTGGTGTTCGCTATGTATATTCAACTCAATGTATTCATTCATAAAGCTGTCTTGGAGCCCCACTCTATATGGGAAGAGTTTTGTTAAGAAATGTAATATATGGGTAGGGCAGAGAGCAATGACCATCTGCTACCTGGGAACCTCTGGTTTTATTGTGGAGTTTCTGGAAGACCTGACTGAAGCATTAAGTGATAGAGACAGCTCTCAAACACTTTGATCACTAGATCACTGTCAGCTTTGACTTTTTTTTTTTTTTGTTACTGTAATAGCTCTGTGGTGCTAATGAGTTTTGAAACTTACTGTTAAGAAGCTTGTAAAACTGTATCGATCTTGGTGGTGGGACTGTTTTTTGGGAACCAACAAAGGGCAGACGACTGCAGAATAAAGTGACTTTCTAAGACTACTTTTGTAAGCAGGAGAGGGAATCCAGTAGCAGGACCCAGACAGATGGTAAGTTGGGGTGTTTTTCTCATGACTCTTACATAACCAAGGTTCCAAAGGACTAATGGGCTTAATGAGTCAAGCAATGGACTCCTATTTAAGTTGCAGAAAAACTTACTGCTGTATACGGCTATGTTTTTATTATCAAGCCATGATGAGCAGTAGGAGGAGCAGACCTACATTTGACACTGAGATTTTAGGGTGTACATGCAGTACATGTTTGGGGGGGGGGGGGGGGGGGGCTTGCTTGCTGTTAGCTCTTGTCCTGTCTTCTGAATAGAATGCTAATTAGTTCCTGGTGTACATCTAACTATCAGGCCTTGCTAGACCTCTGAAATAATATTTTGGAGAAAGATACTTTGAGAAACAGGTTTTAGGTCTCATAGAAAAAAGTTGATAGTAAATTGTCTAGGCAGTGTGGACTGTCAGTTGGAAAATCAGTCAGCAAAACAAGCTTTTGTAGACAAGTTGTAAATAACGAGTTTAATTTTACTGAAAAGCATTTGGTTTGGGTAGTTTCATTAAAAATTTCTAATTTTTCAGTAGGAAGTGCTTTGATTAGCCTTATCAAATCAAGAAACAAACATGTGCTCCCTTCTACGCTCTGTAGTGTACAGTTACATTCCTTTTCAATTTAATACTTTTGTGCAGTATCAGAGTCAGCATTTATCCATATAATGCTTGTGAGAACTTTATACTGTATGACTGATTTGGCATTTTACTTTGTTTTTAACCTATGGCATGTCCACAATCAATGTTGTTAAAATAAAAAAAGCTTTTTAATCTTTGTTAAACATACTTCTACTTAAATAAAGAGGTCAAAATTAAATGTGTAAATAATACTTCCTAAAGTGACAATAGCATCTCTTTTCTGACAGAGGTTATCTTGTAAGAAGTATTCTAAATGGTAATCACTTAAGACACTTCACCAGGCAGAGTGTTTTGTGATGACTAACATGTTTGTATAAACCAAACCTGTTCTGCAGTGTTGTATTTTGACTTGTTTCCACTGTAACTTTTCTTCTTTCAGAAAGAACAGTTTGCTTTGCAAAACCAGTACAGGGAGAAGGATGCTGGAAACTTGCAGCACATGGTAAACAATAAGATGACTTGAATTCCTGATTGATGTTTCAATTTCTTCTGGTTTCTTAAAATAAGCTTATAAGGGTGTTTTTCAAGAAGAGCAAAGTATTTGTCCCTCTTAGTCAGTAACTGTTGGATGTATGGGTTTGCTATCCATGAAGTGGAAAGAGTCAATATCGTTTTGATATCCTGTATTTCCTAGGTAGTTTTGCTGACTGATTTATACATAAACACTAGAGCTTTGAAGTTCTAGTTGAATAAAATAACACAGTACAGGAATGCTGACAGACTTCTTTGTAGTTCGTTTTGCCTTTTCGGTTTAGTTGGCCTTGAAATCTAACTTGCTTTGAAACAAGAGTTTGAGGTTAACTCTGCGTAGTTACTACCACTTCTGTCATTTCTGTTAGTGATTATTTTTTTTAAGTTCATATTTTGTGAATCATAGCACTGTTTTGGAGATCATGCACCTTTTATTTTGCTTAAAGCTTTAACAAGAATAGGTTCTTTACCTGAACTATGAAACTGATTGCTACTTGTGTGTGTTTAGAAAGCTGTGAATGGAAGGCAACTTACTTGTGAGGCTGAAGAGCCCCAGGAACAAGATGATCTGCAGCAAATGTATCCTGTTTATCAACAAACGTACTACAAAAATTGGAGCAGCAGATACCCACAAAACTCAGGACCTGGAAGAGTCTACATCAATCCAAGGGAGCATTATGTATGATTCTGTATCCAGATGTTTTGTCTTTTAAGATATGAGGGTTTTAATACCTGTTGACTGTGTGACCACTATGTCTTGTTGGCTTTCATCTCTAAAATAATTGGTCTTTTCCTGTGGGAAGAAATTGCATGGAGATTTTTATATAGGTAAACTCCATGGAATTTGAGCCCTCACTTGCTTCTAGTCTTTGGTATGTATTTGTTTTTGTAGTTATATCAACCTGCCAAAAGAGAAGTCATTTAGCTTTTTTAACTTTCATAGTTGTAAGATGTATAAATTAGATGAATTGGTAGACACATGCCAAAAGGTAGTTAGGCTATTTCCTGGTTATTTCTGGGAACATTGTCTCCCTGAATGGGTATTTTACAATAACCTTACCTATGTAAAAGTGAGTAAATAGAAGCAAGACAACTGAATCCCTGATTATAAGCTGAGAAAACAGGGATCTTGGAAAACTTGGGGTAATTATTATTTTGACTGGCCTTAGCTATTGGTTTCTCAAATAGCTCTACCTCTCCCAGTCAAATGAGCAACTAGACTACCTCTCAAATACTGACTGGCTGTTTCATAATGCATGTTGTGTGTCTTCCCACTGTGTTAAAAGTGAAGCAATTTCCTTACATATAAAAGTTTTTGTTTTATATTGATCCTGGCTGTTAGTTGATGTACTTGCTGGTTGTTTCATGATAGATCTATATGAAACTTAATTGCAGGAAGTAGATGACTAGGCAGACAAAACTTTCTCAAAGTCTTATGTGTAGCTGCATCTTATGTACAAGTTGCTATTTAGCCATTTTCCAAGTGTTACTCCCACATTAAATTTGGCAGTTTGCTTTTGCTTGGTAATAAATATATTTCACGTTCTTGGTTTCTTCTTAGTTTGCAATAAAACTGCCTATGATGTATTCTTACATCTTAGCAAGAAAAGGAAAGCTTCAGTAGACTTCAAGTAGTTTCCAGCACTGTCCTTTAATCTTAACCAGTAGTGTGAAGTAACTAGAGAATGTCCTGATGTTACCAGTGCTACCAGTATTCCACATGAAATTTTGAGTGTGGGATAATGGTTGAAAAATGTGCTTAGGATCTCTTTAGGAAAAACAGATTTTTCTTTGAGTAAAAAAATCAATATTTAGCAAGTAAAAAAATATGTATTAGTGCTGAAATGAGCTTACAGGACAATCTTAAAATATTTTAAGACAGCAGGAAAGAAAACACTGACTAAAATTTGTTGGAGAAAATGAAAAGAACTTGTATTCTGTACCTATGTACAGAATAATGAAGAATGGCTATGTCATACTGAACTAGATATTGATATAGAATTAAACATTACTTCTGTGATATTAGTGTTTTCCCTGCAGATGAGTGGATTTTTCAGAGGGAAGAGTCATAGTTGTGGAAGCAATAGAATTGAAAGCTAGTATAGTTAGGTGTGCTGCAGGCGGGATGCTGTTACAAAACCTGTATTCACCCTGCATTCATCTCCATCATAAAGTTAATGAGATTCCTGCCCACAGCAGGGCTAGGTAAATATTTCTAGTTTGTTATAGGTAGCACTAGAAGACTATGGCTTCGGTGCCCATGTTCTAGCCATGTATAGATAGCCATTAACTGTTCTCTTGCTAAGGAGCTTTCTGTTATATGATGTGGATGAAGTAGACAGCTGAGGGAATGGCAAAGGGAAAGGCTGGAGAGAACCTGTTTCTCCAGAGCTTTCTTTGAACCCCTGTCAGCTTGCTTTGCTCTTAGGGACTGAGCACACTCATGTCAATTGACCAACTGGTTTTAACTTTAAAGTCTGCTGTATTTGAGACCTAAAGAAGGGCTTGTGCATCCCAAATTTTTTTTTTCCAATGTCAGTTTAAGCAGCTACCTCTTTCCTCAAGTGCTGCCTCATGTTATGCAGCTCCAAAAACCACCTATTGCCAGAACATGAGAAGAAAACAGTGTCTTTTAAGGCAAATAGAGTGACAGAACATGGAGATGAGCTACACTGCTTGAGATAACTTGGCCAATACTACTGAGCAAAACTTCACACAAAAAATATTTGGATATACATTATAGGGTGGTTCAGACCAGTGTTATTGTGATAATGCTTCCACTACATTCATTAGTACAGTGTGATATTGGGCAGGTGATCATTTCAGTTCCTATTAAGTTGGCAGGTGATGTAGAAAACAATTATTTTGTCTTCAGACCTCTTCTACTTTTCATTATTATTTGCAGATGCATTTTTGTTTGAAGAGTTGAAACTTTGGGGGAAGGAGGGAGGAAAGAAGAAAGCTATCAACAAGGCTGTAATTGCTTTTTTGAATATGTAAAAATAGCTTAAAAATGTAGTCCAACTATGTTGTCCAAGTTATGTATCAACAAACTACAGAAAGCTTGAATTGCAAACTATCCATCAGCACATAGCTTGCCTAAGGTCATTAGGGAAATATGTTATCATGGTTATTAACTGTGAGAAATGGGGTTTTTGTTATCTGTTCAGGGACGTTTGGAGTGTTAGGTTTTTTGAAATATTACTTGTAGTCTTAAGTGTGTCTGGATTTTGGGGGAGGCGATTTGGCATAGTGTGCTCTGAAGAGAACAGAAAAACGTCTGCTGATTAGGATTTCTCACAGAAAGGAGTGCACATATAGAAGCTTAATCTGCTTTTTTAAGATGTAGAAATTGTTTTTTTTTATTTTTGTACATCTTCAAATTTTGTATATGTATATTGATTTGAATAAAATTCAATATAGAAACTTTACATATGTTCTTTAGATTTAAGATTGTGTAAGGTATGGAAAATACATCCACTTGGTGATGTTTCTTCCTCTCTGGCTGTACATGAAGAGCATGTGGGTTTTTCCTAACAGTAGCAGTACCACTTCTGAATATGTGTGTTGTTGGATGCTGAAATGAGTTGTCCTTTCAGCACTTCCTTTATTTAAAGGGGGGTATATAATACTTACATACACTGAAGAATTACTGTTAAGGGAGGCAGGAATGGAGGGGGAAGAGTAGTAATTCACATCTCTCTCTTTGGTAAGTATAATTTGTCCTCTGCTCAAGTATGTTTAAATTCTACAAGCTAGTCTAAATATAGAAAATAGAAATTTTTGCTACGTCCAAAATGTTTGTGAATGTAATACAAAGGAAATCTAAGAAAATGTACTAACTAAAAGGGAAACAACAAGAGATTATTAAAGGACTACTGCTGTTAGGTCACAAAATGATCTACTGTGTTGGGTACCCAGCTTGAGGAATGCCCAATAAAAAGGTGTGATAATTCATGAAGAGTGAGGGAAGATTTTCATCTTCAGAATTCTTAACTTCAGCTGTTTTCTGGCAGCATTACAGCTATTTTCTTGTCGGAGTGATACAAATTTGGGTGCAGAATATTGTCATGTTGTATAGGTAAGTGCTTAAAATACAGCATAGTAACTTCTTTGATGCCACAGACCTGAAGTTCCTCTTTCTGGCTGAACCACTGTGGTGTTTGAAGGCTCTCTGTAAATCCTACAAACCTTTTCTGTGTTTGTTTATTTTGTTTTGCTGTGTAACTGAGATGATTTCTTTTGAAATAATTTGTAGGCAGTGAAAAATTGCTAGGCAGGACCGACTTCAGTCAGAAACCAGTCCATGAAAGGACCTAATTGTGGAGAGTACTTTATATAAGAACGTTGGATCTCAAAGTTTAGGCAACTTTTAGATTGTGCTGTTCTGCTCTCTGCTTCTAGTATCACTGGCTGCTTTGAAAAGTAGAGGCCTGTGATTTGATCCTTAGTCAAAAAATGGATTTGTAAAGGAGCTTACCCATCAAAGTACTGGTTCAAAGCTCTAAACGTCAGAGTTCCTTTCTGACAAAAACTAGAGATTTGATGTTTGTTTTTATTGAAAAGTATGGCACTGTTCTTGGTCATTAGCTTAATACCTCTAGCTGAATGATACTGAAGGAAAATGCACAAAACCCAAGTGTGAATCTTAGTAATGATTATTGAAACAACATGAAACCCAAGTAGAGATGTCAGGCATTTTAATCATCACTGACAACCCCTCTGTGCAGCTTTTCCTAGTCTTGTTTTGTGATCTTAGCTGAGTTGATTTTATGCTGTATCTAAATCTAGATCCTTCAATTGCCAGTAGAAAATAGATTCTACTTAGGAGCCTACAAGTCAAGCTGTGATTCTTCTACCCTTTGTGTGACTAGTAATCAAGGCTGTGCAAGTGGAATTTAGCTCACTATTTTAAGACCAAATTGGAGACAAAGTAGACTCCAGCTTGCTCACCAGTTTAGATGAATTTGCATTTACTGTGCAGGGCTAAACGCAAAATACATTGAGTATGCCAAATACATTAAAAAGTTATTTTAATTTTAGTTAGATTTATTATATTCCAACTTGAAATGTACTGTTCCACTAGGATAAATTAGAATTATAATCTAACACAGGTTTACTGGAAATAAGGTGTTTGTTTTTTTTTTTTTAGTGCTGATTGCCGGAGGAAGAAGTTTAAGTATTTTGCTGTTGCACCACACCTGAATTTGTTCCTGTTCTAATAAAAGCCTTGCCTCAGTGGATTTTGAGTTTTCATGATCCCTGTGACA
Organism: Podiceps cristatus; assembly: GCA_000699545.1. Classification (NCBI taxonomy): domain Eukaryota; kingdom Metazoa; phylum Chordata; class Aves; order Podicipediformes; family Podicipedidae; genus Podiceps; species Podiceps cristatus. The sequence goes on from KL257091.1 coordinate 39,445, forward strand.
GAATATCGGACACTATTACTGCTCTTAATATAAATTGATAATTTAGATGTCATTGGCTGAATCCTTGTCTGCCACTTCTGCCACTGGTTCCAATCCAGTGCCATGTGACCTGGTTCTAAATGCTGGGAAGCCACTTCATTTTGCATCTATATGAAAATAATCTAGCTGTATCACTTAAGGATTGTAAGTAAAATGTTAAGAGATGCTATAAAGGATTCAACTGTCTTTTTTTCCCCACTTGTCCTTTTCCTGATGTTCATTTTTATTTGTTTTACTCTCTTGGATCTCTGAAATCTTGCTCCTAGTGGTCTTGCAGCATTAGATCCAGAATGTAGGGACAGTGTTTGCAGTTTCAATTTCCCTGATGCTTCATCTTGCCTATCCTATTAAGAAGTTTCTTAAACTTCTCTGTATGACTTGAGGTGTTATGTATGTAAAGTTCTCTCTGTGACTTGAACAGCTCCTTTGTTGACAGCAAAATATTTTGGGCCAGCATTTGTTTGTTTACACCATTCAGCTCATAACAAACTTGTAAGTGTTTTTCTTGATGATTTATGGCTACATGCAGTATTAGGTCATGTGCAATGTAGCAGTGTACCAACAAAAGGTGCTTCAGAGCCACCAGTTGCCTGCTGGTTGGTCAGGGGGAGACAGGTGCCTATTAAAAGATTAAGTGTGCTCTCTCCCGTCAGTGTAGTATATTGTATTTGTAAGGGAAAAAAGAAAAAAAAAAAAAGTCCACAGAGCTACATAACTTTTCTGAAGTGCTGTAGTAATTTTGGAATAATTACTTGTAGGTACTATTTGTGACAAAAGCTGAAATCCTTGTGAAGCATGGTAGATGAAAAGAGAGCAGTTGAATTTGTGTTCTGTTTGCCTAAACTGGCTCTTTCAAGGCCTGACTTCAGCTACTGATGTGACTGCTTCTATTAAGCATAAAGACTGAAGCTCTTGAGTTTAATCCCACAGCTAACAAAGTTCTTTCCTTGAGAAACTGAGAAAAGAAAGAAATTCCTATAGGCATAGAAAATGCCTTTGTATTGATCCAGATGACTTTAAAACCCAAATTGACTGGATGGATAGCATCATTTGTAGGTTGATTCACCCAGATAGGCTAAGCAAATGGGCAAAAGGCTTAAGGTGGCCTGAGGAAGACTTGTACTGATTCTGGGCACAATGCTTTGTTACTAGTGTTTGTAACTTTTGTGTCACTTACTGTCAGCTGGATCAGTTTCCTATGGCCAGGAATATTGCTAGAAGCCCTGGATTAGTAACAAATAACAAAGTCATGGGTAAGGCAAAAGTCTCACGTTTGCATGCATTTTGTGTTGGCTCTTCAAGTACTTTTAAAATTGCTTACTAATAAATTGGGTCCTAAGCGTTCCGCTGCCCTTAACTAAAAATTCAAGCCATCTGCTTTACAATTCTCCTTGCCCTGGAGATCAGGAACATTTCCTGGCTGGACTCAATGCCTTAAGCTATATGGCACAGAGGTATAAAGTCGAGCAGTCTCTAATTTTCCAGAGTTGGCGTGGCCATTATCAAGCCTTGTTTCTGGACAGAAAGGTGGCTTTCCAGAATCTGTGACTGAGGGGTTGTTCATTTGAGCAGCCAGCAAATGTCCCGGTGTCCTCTGACGGTGTGCGCTGGATGGACTGGCCTTCATGTGAGCCAGAACCTGCAAGTTCTCCTGCCTGCAAAGTGGATCTACCTCATTTCTGTTCTTTAAAAGGGAGCTTTGCAGATTCAGCGTTCCATTCCGGGTTATTAATTACAGTAATTCAGGTTGAAAAGGTCTCAGACACTTTTTTAAAAAATAACTTTCTGTTAATTCCTCAGCTTGTCTGTCTCTGATCCCTTCCCTATACCTTTGCTCCTTCTACATCTGTAAGGTAGTTCTTTGCCCGGTCATCTTGTATCTCATTTTTTTCAGTAGGGAGAGGCAACAGTCTCTCCCCTAAGATTTCCTTCCCCTTTATATTCATGGCTAAATATTTCCCAATAATATATGTATTTAGGACTTTATTAAGGAGAGAATATCTAACACATTTCTAAGATAGAAAATAGGTTCTGTGTTGTACCATATTTGTCTCTTATGCTCTGGCTTCTCAGGACAGTGTTAACAAATTTTCAACTCTATGGAAATGGTTGAGATTCAATGTTGCATAATTTTTCCCTTTTTCATATTCTATAACGGTATGAGGGATGTGGTATGTGTAGATTTGTGTTTAAGACATTTTCAAAGTGGAAAATGGGAAACTTTTCAACATCAACTATCCTCTTTATAGCTGGAAAAATGAAGATGCGGCATTGCAGATGGTTAAATCACCTTACTTTCAGGTGATAGATGACATAGTAAGTCAGAAGAAAGGCAAACATGGAATGGACTGTAATAGCTTGGAGGAAACAGTCCTCTGCTTATACAAGAAGGTGGTATCATTTAGACTACTTGCCTGTTGCTTTCTTGGGGCAGGATAACTAGTTGAGGTAGCATGCTCAGTAGTGGGATTTCATGACAGAATATCTTGGCCTCCTGAGGGTAGAAGTGAGCTCTATGCCTTTAGCATAATAGTGTTACCAGTCAACAAAAAAACAGTATTCTCTGCCAAAGCAGTGACTGACTCTTCAGTTTTCTGAAACCATTTAAAATAAACCAAAGGTGATAATTGTCTAGAAAGCTCCTGAGTGGCTGGTGTGTCCTAATAGTAGGAGGGAACTGGTTCGTTTGGATGTTGATGCTACTTAGCTGAACCTTGTAGGGTATAATAGGGTGTCCAAAAGACACAGTTTTGAGACAAAGTGAGAGAATGAGAATTCTCACCTTCAAATGTGTTACTATCAAATCACATCCAAGTTTTGCCATCTGTTTAAGATTGGGTCTGTATACAGAGTAAATAGCTGTGTAGCTGTCCTGTAGACCATCAAAAACTCAATCTAGAAAGCCAAAGATAATTGAATTTCTAGATCACTGGTCAGGCTTGAATGCATAATTTGCACAGCAAGTGTAATTGACCCCATGGATATCTATGTGAAATAAAATGCCTAGTGGATACTTGTATCTGAAAGTGTTGATTATACAGTAAGTAGTTGGGTTACCATACTGGGAAATAAGTGAATAATTTTAAATTAACTAAGAAAATAAGTTCTCTTTAAAAAAAATGAGGGATGGGGGCCATACGAACAGACGGGGCTGACATGACTGCTATCAAGATCCCGGAACACAAAGTGGCAGCCTAATGTAGAAAAGAACTTAAACTACTAAATAACCATAACAAGTAGTGATATTGGCTCCTCTTGCGATGGAAGCTTCAGGTTTCAGATAGAAGTCTGTCTCTTGCAAGAATATAAATGATCTTGCCTTAAGACAATTCAGAACTTTTCAAGTGTGTTTGAAAAAATCAGCAGCATTTTGTGTCTCAAGACAAAGCCATGGGAGTGGAGACACACAGATGGAGATGAATGGATGTTATAGATGCTCACTGCACCTTTGGCTTTCAGCTGGCTTACTGAACTGTCTCTTCCTCTTTTTGCTAGGCTGCCTGGGAACTTCAGCAGAAGGGTTCTGCTGCAATTCAGGTTTTCTTGACTCAGCAGTTGTAGCTGGTACCAAATTTAATTCTGGACTTCTCTGCCTGTCCCCTTGCCTCTCCCCGCCCCCACTGCTGACACTTTTAGCAGTATTTTGGAAAATTTTTTGTTTTAATGCTAGTGTTGTAGAGTTAAAGGAACCAATGTAGGTTTACTTCTGAGATGCTGATTTAAAGAAACTATTGTAGACCAGAGCATGTTTACATACTAACAGGCTAATGGATGCCCTGAAAGTGTTTGGAGCAGCTTTGGATGTACTCCAGCACCATTAGACAAGTACCATCTGAAATAGTCCTGACTCGCTTAGAAGGAAGAACTTCCCTATGAAACCACACAGAGTCATAAAGGTATTGCTGTTTTTTTCTGTTGTTGATGTTTTATTACAGTTCACAGCACAATGTTACTATTCAGACAGCATCTTAATTTGAATTCCTACAATTCATGTTTTTCTCTTCCTGAGAAGACTTTCAGTAAAGAGAGAGAAAAAACACCTAGGTGATACGCAAGTAAATTTGAATCTGAAATGACCACACTAAGTGCTATACTTAATGCGATTTATATGGGGGCTCACTGTGTTACTCTCGGGACTCTTGCGCATGAGTCTTGGAAGCTGAGCACTTACCATTATGTGTGCAGGTATAGATATGCCAAACTTTGCAAAAAGTAGGGCGACACTTATTTTAAAATTACATACCTTGAAGTCACCCTAACTCTAGTTGGTCAAGTTTCTGCTAATCCAAATAAAAATGTTTCATAGCATCCATTTGTACTACCCAGTAATAAATCTTTTTTAAAAGATGCAGGGAAACAGGTGGAAGAAAATTTTTCTAAGCTTCCCTTACACAATGTGCATATAACAAGATTCTTTACACTGTTGTGCATGTTGGTTGATATAGGTCAGGAGACCATCCATTCCCTGTCACAAACTCCCTCTTTCCATCTCTTGCAAGTTTAATTGTCTCAGTAATAGCACACTCCAACACAAAATATTTGCTGGCTTTTATAAATGGAATTTTGGAATCCTCTAGGAAATCTGAATATTTTTAATATTTCCCCTGAAACTTGTTTTCTACTTCCTCTCACAAAGACAGGCTTTTTGCTTCTCTGAATTTAACTAAGCATCGTTTTCTTTCCTTGGAGGTGGAACTTTCTTTTGGAAAGATCAGATGTTGTGCATGCTGGACTGACATAATTAGCAAGTCCAAAGCAAAAGGCCCTCTATTTAGGGCTTTTTAATAACCCCTCTCCTTCCCTTTGTGACTTTGAGTCTGAAGTCTTTTTACTGAGCTTTGTTTTTTCTATATGTCTGTGCATTTAACAAGTGTATTTGTTTGGAATGACAGTTGATTTGGACTTACTGGCATACCTGATATATTCTGAAGATACTGCAATATTTGGTGCAAACTGAAAAACCTAGAACTGACCAAGTAGAAACCTGGCATGTGCTTCACGCAAGTGTCAAAATTCCATTTTAAAGGCTGTCACTGAAGTCTCACCGTGCTTTACTGGAGCACTGAACAAAGGAGGCTAAAGAGAATAGTGATTGTTGAGGACTGCTGTCCTCACTCTATCTCAGGTAGCTTCAGTTCTGTTAAAGAGCTTCTATCTCACCCTGATTAGTATCAGGAAATAATTAAAATATAATCTGACTCTCATTAGAAATGTTCTTGAATCCTTTGAAAGCTGTCAAATAGCAGTCTTCAATGCTGAATGTTCCTATAAATAAAGTAACAGGGTAATACGGCCTCTCAGGTTGTGGTTTTTTCCATGTATGCTGGAGTCCAGTACCAGCATAAGCACACACTTGTTCTGTGAATGAAAAGTTCTGGATACTTAGACTGAGGGGCCAGCAAGACCAGCTCTTCTGTAAGGCTGGAATTCCAGGAAGTCGCCATTTGGAGTGAGCTGGTCAAAGGATAAAAGATGGAATTCAACCTAAGTGTAAAATGTATTTAACTCTGACTGGTTGATACATGAATACAGGTGAGCTGCTTGCCCTGCTGTTTGGATTTCCCCTACCTCATCCCCAGACCTAAGTCTTTTATTTAGACAAAAAGTACCAAAGGTAGCTTTTTGCATTTCCCTCTGTGAATTGCTTTGCTGTTACTGAAATGCTTTTTGTTCACAAAATATGTTAACACATGGGGCTAATTGCTATAACTACCTATAACATGTTTTATTTATCCTCAATTAAAAAGATAAATATCAGGTCAAAGTTATGGTATTTTTCCCTGGAGGCCCGTACAGGTAGTTACAAAAGAAAGCTGGTAGTGATTGCCAGGTATGTGGTCAATACTGCTGCCCTCACTAGGTCTGTGGTTGCCTGGCATAACTGCTGAGTAGTTTTCAATTTGTGCATGTAGTTATAAGATATAGACCATCGTGATGCAATGCTGCTGCACCCTTTCAAGTGAATTTTGTCTCTCTGAGCATGGCTTTTCTCTGCTTTTTCCTATTCAAGAGAACACTGGATGTATTGTGAAGTTGCTTAGACCAAACTGAAACACACTTTGGTTTCCAAAATTGCAAACCTTTGGGGGGAAAAAAAAAAAAAAAAAAAAAAAAAATTAAATTCTAATTAGAGCTGATGTTAAACTTTTTCAAGAGAATCCAGACTTCCTTTTTGCCTTTGTGAAATCTGAAGATGGATGGTTTTATTGTGAAGTGAAGCCTTGTTGCATCTCAGGGTCTTGTGCACATTTTGTGTATCAGATTACAAGGGAAAAAATGTCCTGGAAGGGAAATAAGTTTCAGTTTTGTTTCTGTACTGCTTCAAGTTTTTATTCTTCATAAGTACCTTCCTTCACTCATTAATTTGCCTTTAATATCTATGTCTCAGAAATGTATTCAGCTGGGACATTTCCTAATAATTCAGAATTTTTTTCTGGATGTGTTTCAGTGGATTTTTTGTTGATAAATGAAGGTAATAGTCTAGCCAGAGAATAGATCTCTCTTTAGTTAGACATTTGTTAATAATGCCGCTTCTCTGCATTTGCTTGTGTGAGTGAATCTTAGGTGAAAGAAAATGGAAAGAGAATGAAAATGAGCCTTTTGCATCAAGATGGGACAACCTTCAGCAGGGGAAAATGGTAATGCAACAGACTCTTTGTGCATTGGAACAAGCTCATCTGTGTGGTGTGGCCTGTCACAGGTATAGTAGCTGTGAGACAGCCCAGTAAGTGTCTCTGTACGAAGCTGATAGGTTAGCACATGGTTTTGGTTAGTATGTCACCAGCGTGTGCCGCACGGAATGCGTGTTGTTCATCCCACAAGTCACTGCTAAAGACTGAGTTGGGCAATCTGTCAGTCCTGAGTCTGCTCCTGTGTCTTTGAAGCTAACCACACGGGGGGCAAATGTAATTAAAGAACAACTATTTTTGCAGTTGCCTGCTGTCCCAAGTGACTAAAAATGCCCTGAATACTTAAGGAATTTCTTAAAAAAGAATGAAGGTCATCTTGGTGAACACATTAAAAACTGAGGGGATATTCTCATATAGAATTACATATGGTGCCAGAATAGCTTCTGGAGACTGAAGTGATGGACTGAATTTACAGATGGGGAGAGGTTTTCTGGAGAAAGTGTCCTACTTCAGCTTCAAACATATACTTGATTCATTTTGGCAGTCTGGAATTTTTTTCAGCCCTTCTCACTGCAAGAGACTTGGCAGTCACTGTCTTGTACGGGGTGGGGCAAGACTAGACTGAGTACTCCATGGGGGGCTTCAGAAATCCAGAGAGAGGGAAGAAATTGTTCCCCTCGACCTACTGACTACCCTCATACAGCTCAGTAGGCAGCCGGCCTTCGTTGCTGCCAGGGCACCCTGCTGACTTCTGGCCAAGTTGTTATTCACCAGGGCCCCCAGATACTTTTCTGCAGAGGCCAACACTTGATCTCCGATTTCTCGGTTCCTGTGTGCTTTAACATACGGATCAAGTTCAGCTTCCGTAACAGGGATTGAATCCCACTATATACTTGGTTTAATACATATGTGTACTGTCGGTATAGTTGTGAGGGGTGGTGGTCACTAAACTTCGACCTTGATAAAAATGTTGACTGTTTTATAAGGTGAAGACTCGCTTTGTGTGTTTGGTCGCAGTGTGGGTTTGTGGTTAAGTTGTTGTCACACTGCCAGGGCATGGTGCACTCTTTGCTGTCATGGTGATGAATCAAAGGTTATCTGCAAACCAGATAGTTGTGGTAGGTGCAGCTTAAGGTGAGCTCAGTCTCTTAATAGTGCCTTTTAATACTACTTAATCATCTCCAGATACCTGCTCCAGCTAAAATGTTCTATTTAAAACCAAACAAAACAACCCAAACAACTAATTATTTATGGGTAGGAAAAGGAGCAACGATGTAGTCACATTTTATTGCTCCAGTTTCTTCATAAATTCTGTTGTAAGGACAGACTCACTTTAGTGAAGCATCACATCGAGTGGGTTATTGTAACATGCAGCTTAGTAACGGGATAATGTCTAGTAAAGATAATTGATTTATGACTCTAACTGGTCTTTTGCCTTTATCACAGATTTTTATTGGGTAATTAATTTGTAACTTGTTATGCAACTTCTCCCAGTTTTCAGGAAACTATCGCTCACTTGGTAGGCATATAAAACTCGTTATAGAATAAAATGACCTTTCACATTGCTATACTGGAATCTATTTGATTATCATTGTGTTCAGATCTGGAAGGAGGAGGTATTTGAAAGGCAAAGCAGCCTGACACAGTGAACTCCATTTTGCTATCCTGCAAACATCCTTCCCTATTGGCAGAACTTGAATGCAATCTGGTTTAGGTTAAGACATGGGTGGATTTTATTCTCGGAGTGTCTGGAGCACCCAGATTCAGAGTTTATGGAAAAGGAAGTCAGGTTGATAGTCAAGGGTTATGAATGAAAAAGGACATGGCTTGCTATTTGTTGGGATAAAGACAGATGTATCTCTTTGTGTACCAAGTGTAATTTAAAAAAGAAAAAAAAAAAAAAAGGCAATGTGCTATATATACCCCCATATTGAAAACAACCCCAGACTGCAGCATGGTGGGGTTTGGTAACAAAATTCAGAAATAATTAAGTCAAGGGAGAGACATGGTTTGCTTCAGAACTGTATAATTTTTATCTGTCCTTTTCATTCTTTTCTTAGCTGTTGATCCAGTCTGCAGTTTCTGAAAACACAAGATTTTATCTTCTTCTGTCTTGACCATCAAGGAAAGAGGAAGTTCCCAAGTGCTGTTTGCTACTCAGGGCTAGTGGCTCAGTCTGAAGTAGACACTTCCTCCCATCTGTAATGCTAGCAGTGGAAGTTGGCTGTTCTCAGACTTCACTGAGGCTGCCTAAAACCGACAGTGCAAACAAGCTTGTAAATGATTTGATGAACAGTAAAAGAAGGATGAGGGTTAGTTTTATATGGCTAATTAAGCATCCTAATGTCCAAACAGGCTTATGTTGGAAACTCACGTATCTTTTATGAACCTGGGGGAAAATGCTGTCTGAATTGACAGCAGCAAATCAAAGCATGTCTGCTGAATTACCCAAGCTGTAAATGAAATCAGAGAGAACACAGGCTACTTGTTGCTTTAGGTTTAAAGAAATCTTACACTAGGTACTTCTCCGGTCTTATAAAGTGCTTATTGCAACTGTGATTTTTTTTTTTTAAGTACTTCTATCGTTTTTTGCTGTAGAAAACCTGTGTAAGTAGTAGCCACCCTTCCCAGAGAGCTGAAATGCTTTCATCTTCCCATTTTAGACGGTGAGTAGATCAAAAGCCTGGAAGGTGAACCATTTCCCTGTTTTGACAAATGCTTGAACTCTGAGATGTTGGTGACTGGGGGAAGTGGGTATGTGAAAACGTCCCGGTGAAATCTGCTGGGACACATAGAATACTTAAATGTAAGGCTAGAAAGACATCTCCTTCCACGATGTCGCATCTAGTTGCTCATATATTGCCTTTCTCAGACTGGCATGGCTTCATCTGTGAAGCTGTTGTTTTCTGAAAGACTGTTTAAACGCCTGATAGCTCTGCTGGCTAGGGACCTTCTGATTTCCAGTTTACGGGTTTATTTGGTAAATCAGTACTATTTACTCTTAAAATAAACTGTCTTCAGGTTGAATTTTTCCTTTCTGGTGTCATGGTTATTGCCTCTTAGTGCATCTGTACACAAGAGCTGTATTTCTCCCTTGCCCTTCACCAGGCTGGGTTAAAAATTTGAGGTCTCTGTCAGTAATGCCAGACTACTGGAGGTAACCACCGAAGATACAAATAGTTCCCGAGCCTTCCTCTGTCCTGCTTCCTTGTGAACACTTGTTACTTAGCCTTTCAGATCTCATACCAAATACCCTGTCAAATCTCAAACGTAACATCCATAGTTTAGTTGCTAGTGTTATTTATTAAAATGTAGAAGAGGTGGGGTTTTCTGTTGTTTGGGTTCCCCCCCCCCCATCCAGACACATGGGAAACAGCATGGGGTTCCCTAGCCACATGTGGTTCCTTTGCCACATGTGGTGACATTGTAAGTGTTCCCAGTGGCTGGCAGAGTAATTAACCTGGCTTTAATTATTTGAAATGCTATTTTTGTAGGAGGAGGATACATAATATGAACATTGAGGCATTAGGATGAAATTAATTCCATCAGAGTGGCCAGGAAGTCCTGTAGAGCAGGCTTCTAGTGTACTTCAAATCCTACCAATTAGTCCAGTGAACTCTTCGGGCACTGCTAGTGCCGCTGGCTGCTAAGCTGCTGGTTGAACAGAGCACCTTAAATAAGTCAGACGTTGCTGGAACTATAATTGCCCGTTTGTTCCCACCCAACATTCTTCTGTGGCCTGCGCAAGGGACCGGCTCTCTGGGGGTTAGTTAATGATTTGTGCTGCTTTCAAAGCCCAATGATTTTCCCATCTGAAATGGATGCTTTGTGTTCACCAGCAATAAGGAGGGGAAGGTGCTAGTTGTAACAGCAATGATGTCTTTGGATGAGACTTTACTTCAAGAGCGTGCAGCAGAAACTGAAACCCTATTGTTTACTCTTAGTTACTGCACTGTTAACGGTGCACATGAGGGCCAAATGAGCACATCCCCCCTCCCCCCCCCAGGATTTGCACCGTAGAGGTACATGCAGTGAAGAGCCAGGGGCTGACCTGGACTGCGAGGGTCTGCAGGGTTTCTAGTGGCTTCCCATGCCAAGGGCAGGAGAAGAGCCACAGGGCCAAGGACCACTCTGAAATGGGAAGGTTTCTCCTAGTGGAGATGTGTTGTTTTATACAAATAATGAGCTGTTTGCTAGGCAGGAGAGAGAATCCACCACCCTCGTTAAGCTATGTGGTGGGCAGAAACCAGGGTTTCTGTCCCTGCTCCAGTTAATTTTTCAAAACAGAGAAACTTTGGCAGAGGATGTTGAGAGCCAGACTAGAACAGGCTGAGTAGGCATTACTATTACTATTACCTGTTGAAACAGCCCTGTACAATGGAGCCAAAAGTTACTTGAAGATGAAGATTTGGGGTCAGGTTTTTTTTAACTCCCTGGTAAGTATTCTCATTTTACTTATTAATTCTCCTGAGGCTTTGTGTCTTCTTACAATATAGCAATAGGTCCCTGACTCATTGAAGAATGAGAAAATACTGGCAACTTACAACTTTTTGAACATCAATAACTCTTGCCAGCCCAGGTGTAGTCATTGTAATTCTGTCTGATTTTGCTATGTCAATTTAGTGCGTTGTGGCAGCTTTGATGTCTGCTGCTAAGCATGTATTGCTCTGCAACTCTGAGGCGCCAGTATTTTACTGCTGGGCAAGTCATTAGATGTCCTGAATGCACTTCACTGATTGTACAGTGTGTCTTAGGATCTTCCAACACAGAAAATGATATAAAGCTTAGGTGCTATGTCCTATTATTACTACAAAATAGTAGGTGTCAGAGGCATGATCAAGCCAGGCAACGGGGAAAATACGGAACAAATCCTGCTGTAGCATGGTGAGAAATAAATGACACACCCCCAGTAGCCTGGGTCTGTGGGCTCTACATGAGGATGGAACCTGAAATGCTAAAAAGCCCATGCCATTCCTTTGGCTCGTTTTCTAGCATGCTTGGAATAATGAGTCAACACATGACTAACCAGCTGCCAGCCCCATAGCAGAGGGCCAGCTAAGTACTGGTCAGTGCTAAACCTGCCAATCGCTGAAGCACAGCAGAAGTTAGACAAACAGCTACTGTCTCGTAGGATTTGCAGCCTGAGCGCTCTCGCTGATGGTGTTGCCAGATATGTTGAAATCTGAGGGATTGTGCGTTTCTTCTCTTTCTGACACTAAACTCCACAAATCAATGTTGCCATGGAGAAGTGCCACGTAATCATCAAGGGCAGACAATGGACTAATTAATTGTAGAAACCTGACTGCAGTAGTGATAATAGCCTTGGGATATAGAGCAGTTACTGTTAAATTCAAATAGCCGTTTTTGGGGAAGTAGTATTTCCTTCAATATAATGTAGAGCTGGCTGATCAACTATGACACGTGAAAGTTTAGGCAGTGATGGATGTGTAACCAAGGATGAGGATGCTCAGCTAGTTATGAGTGAGCAGGCACATCCGATTTCTGCCTTCTTTTGTACAGATGTGGGCATACAAAAGTAGACAAAAGGTCCTTTTATGTCCAGAAAGACACATGTCTTCAGGTCACAAGCTTGTCAACTGAAGTTATATAGAACCTTTTTTTGTTGTTTGCAGTTTTATTATTGGTTTAAACATGATACTCTGATGAAAGGAACTTGCCAATTGCCAAGGGATTTCTGTGTAACTGTTCTCCCTCCTTTATTTTCTTGTTTGCCCTATTCAGTTTTGCCTAAAATCCTTAGTCCCGTCTTCCTATCCTAAGCTGCTTGCTGAAGAGCATTATTAAGGAGCAGCATGTAATATGTTTAAATAGAAGTGTTACTTTACTAGAAGTGATTAAAAATAGTTCACAAAAAGCATAAAGATGTTAAATTAGTTTGGGGAACTGCATATGAAGCGTGAATTCTGAAGATTTTGAATCGTGTTAGCATGAAGACATTGAGTCTCGAACCCAGGGCACAGCAAAACTCTCAAAAGGCTGGACAAAGAGTTAAAAAAAATCAAGCTGTTTGCAATTTGAAAAGGAATTTTTAGTTAAGGAAAGCAGTTAGGCACAGGAGGCAGCCTGCCTTGCTCTGCGATGGCTGAGGGAAGAGGAAAAGGGGAGATGCCACAAAGAGTGTATGGCTAGTATGTCAGAAGGGAGCTGGGGCGCTCTTTCAGTGTACTCTCTGCAGCTTGATACATGTAAGCTCATTAGTCAGCACAGAAAAGGGCAGAGAGCATTTCTGACCTGAGAGAGCATTTCTGTGCTGATGTTGAGGAATGCCTTTGAAGCAAAGACCTGGGCTTTTTTAGAAGGATGCAGGGATGTGTCCTTTCTGGATATAAATCTAAGATGGCGCATGTCGTGCTTTGTCCAGGTCTGGTTATATCCCCTGCATCTCTGCTCCTGCACCTCGGTAAGAAATGTCAGTCTGTAGTTACAGTGGAGCCTGGATTGGCAGAAGAATAATCTGGGAAACAAGCATCCAGACCCATTACTGAATAATAAAGAAAACTTGAACTAATCGAAAGGCCTGCAAGAAATCCTTCACGGTGCCAGAGGATGTTGAGCGGGATGCTTTAAGGCTCTTCCCACTCCTGGGTAAATTAAGAATTTACCCAAACTGGCCAAAGATACATTTCTGCAGCTGCTTCAGTGTTTGAGCTTCATTTCCAATTCTAAAGGCGGATTTGTAAATGCCTAATGAGATCTGTCTGGTCTCCAGCTGCGTGTGCCGTTACAAACAGTGCTGACCTGCCTCAGCTCTCTGAGGGCTGTAAGGAGGAAAACAGTGCGCTAATGAGGGGGCTTGGCTGTGTTTCATGCCCCCCTTCTGCAAAGGGGGGCTGCCAGCTGGGCAAGGAGGGGAGCAGCAGGGTGGGTGAGGGAGGGAGCTGGGTGCGGTGGGGTGGTCTTTGCTATGGGCATATGGAGAAGGGTTCAGTGGGCAGAACTTGGATCTTGGGGAGGAGAATGTTCTCCTGACTAACATCTCTGGCAGGTGCCTTGATTAGTCTTGATTTTGGGAAGTATATTCGGCAGGGAGGTCAAGTCTGCGATGTGCGGTCACTGCGAGGCTGCGGTTGCGAGCCCAGGACTGGGAGCGCGCAGGCTGACTGACTGCAGGCGGCAAACACGACGTGCTTCCGTGCCTGTCTGCAGTGGGAAGACCTGACTGTTGTTGCCATGAAGTTCCTGTGCTGGATTAACCAGCGGTTTGAACTGGTGAGGCGAGTGCTGCTTTTTCAAAACTGTTCATCATACCAGTGGATTTGTAGTGCAGTAGAGCTAAGGTAACATATGAGGAGAGCTGGCATTTGCAGAGCAGCAGATCTTTCTATTTGTAGGCCATCTTCTAATAAATTGTTTTGTCATAGAAACATCTGCTGTTCTTTTTTTCATTCTCATAGTTGTCCATCATTTAGGTTTTCTTTTTTTGCCCAGTTGTTGCAGCAGTGCCAAAGGGAACCCCGCCGAGTGGAGGTCATTTACGCAGGATCCCAGTTCCTTGTCTTCTGTAGCAATAAACTCAGGTATTCGAGTATCCATTCCTGGTACAATACTGAGAAGGATGATGCTTGAGAACAAGTGGAAAAATTAGTGGAGTCATTGAAACACTTCAGGGTGTTTTGGTCACAGATAACACTCGAGTAAATAACAGAACAAGAAGTCTACAAGCAACTGCTGCCTGTGGTTAAAGAACAGTGAAAAGTCAAATTAGCATAGAAATGAAAATGAATAGGTACAAGGAAATAAGGAAACTAAACCTGCACTGGTGCTAAGCTGAATTGGTAGGGTCGAGTGTTTCTATTGACTGTGTAATAAATAAATCTGAGTTCCAGCTAAGGTGGTGTTGGAAAGCTCGTACCGAGAGCTAATACAGCCTGTGAGCTGCCAGAATAGCTCCGTTGGATTCAAAGCCAGGAATTAGCTGCCCTAGCTGAGCTCCTTATAGAGGACAGCAATAGAAATGCTGACCACAACCTCAGTCCCAAAAAAGTCATGATATTACAGGAACAAAGGGAGGTTACACTCACCGCTGTTGTCTTGCCCAACAAGACTGAGAGGTTTGTACTACTGTGACTTCTTGAAGTTAAAACAAGATCCTCACCGTCTTGCTGCACACCAGAGAGATCTCCTGGAGATCTTCCTTCTCCTGTCCTGTGTCACACTGTGTCTCAGAGCACTCCAGGCAGCTACCAGGCTCACAATCTTCTATGGGAAGTCCTGCAGTATGCTTTAGATCTGGCCTTGCATCCTGTATGTTCTTCAAAGATTGTTCTCTGCACAAAGTACATTTGCACCAGCGATGGGAAAACTTGGAGAGTCCTGGGCTAGTTTGTATCAGCAGAAAGAAATCCTCCCAGGAACTGGTGGAGACAAAGAAGTTAAGGTAAAGACCTGTTTGTTTGTTTTGTTTTTTCTCCAAATAATTTATTTTGGTTTATTCTTGGCATCATTTTCATAGTCAAGTAACACTTTTAATTCAAATATAATTGATTTATGCATTTTCCTGCAAAGCAAAAAAGCTTCTTCAATAGAGAGGAGAAAGATACTCAGGTGGTGTGTGAATAAGCTTGATTCTGAAGCACTGAGGTCTTTGTGATGAAGTGGGGGTTTCTGATGCTGACCTATTAATACATATATCTCATTTCCAAATTCTGCATTTTTAAGACAAGATACCCTCATCTCATTTGACTGTGAGGTACAGAAGTTGCTTTTTTAATTTCATTTTATAAAGTGCTTTTTTTTCTAACATAGAATTCCTCATGTCAAGTGCCACTGTGAACAGCTCCATGGCAATATGTGGGTGTGTTCTATGATTTTTTTACTTCATGTAAATGGCTTAGACCAAAATTAAAGTAACAAGTTTACCTCCCTTTGTAGCTAACCAGCCTCATTATAGATTCTTTCATTCTCCTTCTCTCTCTCCTCTGTACCACTTTCCCTGTCCCAGAAAAAAAAAAAAAAACCACCAACCAAAAAACCCTCCCA
Organism: Podiceps cristatus; assembly: GCA_000699545.1. Lineage (NCBI taxonomy): Eukaryota > Metazoa > Chordata > Aves > Podicipediformes > Podicipedidae > Podiceps > Podiceps cristatus. Next base: position 55,113 of record KL257091.1, read on the forward strand.
AAAAAACAAACAAGGAAACTTCTTAATCAGATTATAGTCTTGCTAATCCTACTGCCATACCGCAATCCCTTGACATAACGAGAAGGAAACCTCTTCCCCTTTCTCTCTGTTTGCTGACTTAGCGCAATCTGAATCCATAGTTTTAACTCAACTGTATAGTGGCTGGTTTTTGAAAGAAGTTGTACCAATCTCCCAGCTGCTTGCTTCCACCTTGCATCAAATCTGACAGTTCCTTGCTGTCAGAAAACTAACAGATGAGTCAGCTCCAATCTAATTGTTCTTACTTTTGGGGGGTGTAATTTTTTGGCTGGATCAAAGACTTGCACAGCAGCCACCTGGTTGCTCAATCCAGTCGAATGGGTAACAGTGGGAGTATTTCGGTAGGAATGGGTATAGTGGGGGAGACAGACAGTAGGGGTGGCAGTAGCCCTCTGTTTGGCTGGATTAGGCATGTTCAATCTGGAATCTTTAACCACTGAAACTTTATGCCTTGTATTCACCTGAAAATTAAAAGATGTGCTTAGTAGAATCATTTCAATAGGATAAATGCAGAGACTTCGTTGATACTTCTTGACAAAGACCAGACACGAATCAATTACCCGTCATTGGAATGACTGGCCCTCAAAAATCTTTCTTCTAGGGAGACCAGTAATTACTGAAAGAGATGGAGCAATTAATGTCTTGAGCATATAAATGAGCAATAAGTGTCTGCAGAGTTAATCTAGTTAAGCTTTCAGGAATTAATCTCTGTCTCTGCTAGAATTTGAAATACTCTCTACTTTGGCAGCTCTTTAGAGGGCTAAAAGTGGATCCATTCTCAAAGCGAATAACCTTTATTGATAGACTAGTTTGTCTGGATTTGTGTTGCTGTACCTGTAAGGAAAAGCTGGCCAGGAAACAAGAGGCCTTGTACTAAATGCTCTCAGAAGAGACTGCACAATACGCAGAGAGGTGGAAACAAGACTTCAAAATGAGGAGAAAAAGGAAGTTTCCATGGGCAGTTCTGAACCCTTTCAGAAGTTCTGGTTCTTTTCCTCACAGGAGGTTGGTGGCAGAAAAGCTAAGCATGTGTCAGTGGCTGAGATTTATTCCCCACAAAGAAGCTGTTAAAAGCTCACTGGAAATTACAGGGAACCTCTTTAGAGGACAATAGTGTCACCAGATGATGTATTCTGCTGCATAGAAGTTGGGTTTGAACATAAGCCTGCTACCCGTATGAGTTTGATTTAAAATCTCCTTCTCTACCAAGGTAACAAATCTGTTAACTTGATTTGTTTAGGCTTGAATCTGTAACAGTTATTATCTCTCCCGAAGCTTAGCAGAACGATCTCCTCTGAACTCAAGGGAACCCAGTATGTGATTGCTGTTGTACAGGACACAGTGGACCCCATGGGTGTTGCTCAAGGCAACGGTGTAACACGTTAGAAAATGCAGCTGTGCATGTGAACAGCTGCTTTTTGTCAACAGGGCTGAAATACAAGTTAACCAATGCAGTCCTTGCACAAATCATTGGCTGCTAGCATAGCTATCCTCCACAAAGTTTTCTTGTCTCTCCAGTGAGACTGACTTTCCTAATAAAATAAATCTTGGCTGAATGGTACACTTGCCATCTCTCCTATTGAATTATTTATTCACTTCCAGCCCTTACTTGCTCATTTGAAATCATATGCTGTCATATATTTATCAGGGAAGCTGTCTTTGTTTACTCTGAGCGACTGCCTATATCTAAGCATCTTGCTCCTCTTTGGAAAGAGGATGTTTTGGAAGAGGTGGTCTTCACCTCTCCCACCCTTTGGCCTCTTAGATTTGGAACCGATAAGCAAAATAAGTGGAAAATATGGTGCAGAAAAGCAATAGAATTGGGCTCAGAATGGAAATAGCAATTTTACAAGTGTTAGATCCTGCAGAAGACTGAGGCGCTGCTAAATTCACATGCATCAGTATTCTTGTAAAACGGTGGTTATGATGGTTACACGGAAATGCCAGGAAAGGAATATCTATTGAAGATCAAGCCTGGTACATGAAAACTCACCCTGGTATAGTTGCAATCAGGGCTTGGAATTTGGCTGGTACTGGTAGCGAGTGAGTGACAGGAGAGCCTTTTAGGATAAAATTGATGCTGCTGTTGTGAATCCTGCTGTCCAGTGCTTTGTTACTCTGAGGTTGTTACAACAATTTTTGCTCTGAAGTCTGAATCTGCTTTCTAGTTTTCTGCTTGTTTATGACTTGATGCAGGTCCACTTACTGCCTTTTCGGCCTTATTTTTCTTTCTTCATTTAAATACTACCTTAACAGCCCAAGTGGCTGTTCCAGAATCTGCCATTTGTTAAGACTAACGTGATGTATTTTCCTTGCACATCAGCTATGCCCACTCTGTTTCCTTTTTCTAGGTCAGCATGTGGGAAGGAGGGATGAATTTTCCATAGTGTTTAGGTAAATCCCTGAGGACAGTGAGTATCCCAAGACAGGGAGGTGCTCAGCCTCTGAGTGGCATTGCAGTGTGAAAACCCCAGGAAGATCTCCTGATGATCTGATGAGTAGTGTACTCCATACTCATGTGCTTTGCAGCAAGGTAGGTCCAGGATTGGGCTGTACCTTTTTTTCTATCACCCTGCTGCTCAGTTCTGTAGTACCATCAAAAACAGAGTGAAAGAAGAGCCTAAATGGGGGGGAAAAAAAAGGGGGAGGGGGGAGCGGGGAGCAACAGGCTTCATATTATTGTTGCTTCTGTGCTGTCATTTGAGTGTGACTGATCATTGCAGGCATTTAAAACTCATGTGAGCTCAGGACACTGGTCTGAGGAAGGCTGATCTGCAGACTGACAGCCCACGTTGATGTGGAGGCTGTGGATAGCCCTGGGTTGTCGTGGTATCAGAGGGTGCCAGGAACACTTGTAGATGAAGTTAATACCGTGTAAACTGGCTGACAGCAAATTCTGCTGTATGAGTAGGAGTTAAAACAAGGGCATTAATAATCAACACTGAATGTGAACTGTTGAAAGATGAGATATTTCAGACTTCCTATGGTTTTTTTGAAGGATTCCTGCCTTCTTGGGAAAGGTGATACCATCAATTAAACTTCACTGGCACTCTGAAGGTAATGTTTGGTATGCAAAGAAAGTGGTTTTGGTGTTTCGGTTTTTGGTTTGGTTTTTGTTTTGTGGGGTTTTGGGGGTTTTTTTGTTTGTTTTAGGGGGGTTTGGTTTTTTGGGTTTTTTTTGGTTTTTGGGTTTGTTTGTTTGTTTGTTTTGGGGGTTTTTTTACAGAGATGCTGGTATAATTCTCATTCCAGAAAGATAGCAGGGTGATATATTTTTCTTTTTATTGAGCTAAAAGTTATTCCCTGGTAGACATGGAAATGAGGAAAAATTATACTGGCTTAAAAGCACCTTACAATAGTTGCTACCTGGAGTCAGTGACCTTTTTGATGTTCCAGATAATATTTTGCGTTGCCAAATTATAGGTGAAACATGCCTGTAAAGAATGCCAAAAGCTGAAAGATTGCCTCTCAAGGCAAAATGACACTCGGCAGCCAAGGAGCAGTGCATTGCCTTTGAACTAAGGCAGGGCTCCCGGCTAACCCGAGTTCAGAGCGTGCCCAAAGCTGGAGGCTGCTGCCTCTCCCCGAATGCCACAGCTTCCACTGGTGTAGTGCGTCGCTCCAGTCTCCTCCCAGGCTATGCTGGGCACAGGCGTCCAAGGCAGCGAAGTCCCGCGCTTGCTCTGAATGATCTCTGCTGTGAAGCTATATCAAGAACAAATCGCAGCGTAGGGGAGCTTGCCAAAAAAGCACATCTTGGAGTTCATATATGTAGTTACTGTGTGGTTGCAAAGACAAACAGATCTGGACATTGAAAGAAACTACTCGGAGAACTGTTGCTCAGGCTAGGATGTGTTTTCCTGTTAAACCTTAGAAGTCATTTTTTGGGAGAAAGGTAAGCTTTTCAGTTAGTGTAAATAATGATGCCGAAATCATAAAGGGTAATTCCAAAGTCCAGGCACATGTTAAAAGGGATGAATCATTGTGTCTGGCTTCTTAAAAATGATTATATTAATACTTGGCATGTATTGACATAATCTCCAGGATGTTTTCCAGTAGTGTTTTATCTCTAGCGTTTTTGGATCAATAACACAGAATTAGAAATAGTAAAGCTTTTTTTTTCTAATGGCTCCTGCTGACTGGCTCAGAAAGGATTCAAGTCAACTAATTTTATTCAGAAGCTATTGTCTCCAAGTGTAAGATGCTGATTAGTTATAATAATATGCTGCCGACAATTGATGAGTCATGCCAATAGTCAGATCAAGAGGTTTGAACAACAAATCTAAATATAGCAGATACAAAGAAATTGGAGAATTTTAAGTCTATTACCAAGGGCACTGCTACCTGTTGGAATACATAGAGGAATATAATAAAAATTGTTTGCAATATGAAAATGTCAGTAAAACCCTATTGTTACCCCTTGCAGTGATTGATTTGACAAATGAGACTGAAACTTCTCATTCAAGGATGGTTTTACCTGTGCAATGCACACTAGTGCGTATTGCACGTGAAGTTTTATTTTTGTTGCAGAAGATCAGATTGGATTCTTAAAAAATCAATCACCTTCTTCCTATTTCATTTTTCCCATTAGTAGAAGGGGGTGTGAAGGCTCCTTCCTGAGACTTTTTAACCTCAGAGTATGCATCATAGTATCTGGTGTAGAGCCATCAGCAGTTTGTAGGAGGACTCATTGGCTTCGGCATGGTTTAGATGTTCAAAAGGGGCATTGTATCTGCACAGCAGCTCTCTACAGCAGCAGAGGGACAAGGCCCAGGTATGCAGATGTCTTAGCTGTTGTAAGTCACAGTCAGGTGACAGAGGCTGCTGATGGATCTGTCTCACACCACCTGATAGCATCTTTCTGTAGAGAAAGAAGTGGGAGCTTCAAAAATTCAAGCAAGAAGCCTGGAAGAAACAAAGTCCAAATATAAGTTGGTTAAGAGAGGAGGAGCAGCTGATAAATACAGGGGGGAGAGGGGGGCCTGGAAGGACTGTATCTGGTGTTAGTGGCGTACTTGAGTGCAAGAGGTTGAGACATGGAAAAGCACATCTTCCTCTAACAAAACCACTATTTGCCGACCTGACCAAACATTAGGGGAATCAATATACATAAAAGTCCATTCACTTTGCTTTATCTACTGTTATTTTAAATGAGGGGGTTGTGTGGATCCAGACAATGCCTTTAGTGCCGTTTCTTTTATGTGTTTTACGGAGAAGATAAGGACTCTGTATAGAAAACTTTTTCTTGAAACTCAAAGTGAAAAAATGGCCCTTAAAGTTAATTGCAGAGTTTCTTTGGATGTTATTGTCTGTCAGCCCTCAGGTTCTTTACAATGGAGACATTTTAGGTGCTATATGAGTAGTGCAGAGAAACCTCATTTTCAGGAATTGTTTTTCTTTTCAAGAGAAGATCTGTTTCTGATTTGTTTGGTGATTTACCCAACCTTCAATGTGTGGGTATGGTTTTCAGGGCTTTTTGAACCTGTACTTCTTAAAATAATAATTAAAAACTCACCACTGCTCAAATTATAATGTATTCTTTACTGCAATTGCCTGAGTTTGCACTTTCTGCAAGTTATTGCATCTTGTTGGTTTGATGCATTAGGAGTCCCCTTTTAGATCCTTATCTATAAAAGATGTCAGATGGTTTACAGCTCTGTTCTGGAGTTATACCTTCAGCTCTCAAGTTCCCTTTTTTATTTCTTGTGTGAGCTACTCTGCTGATAGTAGTGTAAGTGTTACAACTGGGAGAGAGGGGGGAAGAATTGGGTATACCCTGAGTGTCCTGCAGCTGTAGTGAATTTCACAAGGCACGTAGCCATGTAAGTACATCTGTTCCAAGCTCTTGAAGGGTGTGCCTATATCAAACAGCTTTGTAAAGGACAATAAAGTAATGTGGAATGTTAGTTTCCACATAAATTTATGGCCTGAAAAAATACATGAGAAGTGCAGGAGAGAAAATATTGAGCTTTGCAAAATACGATAATGTTCCTTTTAAGAGTCGATATCTGAAACTATCTTGCAAAGTAAAAACGTGAAACCGTACCTTCACACTTCTGCTTATATGGCTGCAAGAGAAATATGGGGCTGTGGAGGAACTTTGCTGTGAGGCCCAGGGTTCCTTCAGCCTGTCTCAGGGCTTGAAACAGCCCCTCTGCCTTAAGGAAACACTCCAACATAAGTGTTTGACAGAAAAATAATTCTTTTATCTCTAGAAGAGAGAGTTGCATCCCTGTAAGCTTCATTTAGAGAATGGGTCTTGCCTGAATTTGTGCCTTCAGTTCTACTGCTGGAGAGTGGTATTTCCCTCAGCTATAGCAGCTGACGAATTTGGGCAGGATCCCAGAAGAACTGGAAGTCAGAAGTGAGCCCGTCTCTGGACAGAGTGTGTCTTTGAGCACTGACTGCTGCACAGGAGCGTCACTCAGTTCTATGAATGTGGGCGCTCTGGGAGCTATCATGGGGTACAATTAGCTGTCTGGTGCTCGGAGGCTGCCGCTTCTCAGTGGCAGAGCAGATTCTCTGAAGACCTTGTAGCCCCAGTGTAGATGATGACTGATGTATTGAAAAAAATGCTACGTCTGACTGTAAACAGCAGATGAAGCAGGACCCTAGACCCTAAAGCAATAGGAGGTTTCCTTGCTCAGCCCACTGGTTACGTTCCAAGTGGGTCAATGGTTATTGTAGTTATTTCATAGCATGTTCTTCAAACCACTGAGTTATACGAGGGAGATGAGGAATGATGACAGCTTTTACCAAATTGGTTTAGACCATAGAAGAATTACTTTGGATGCCATAAAGATTAAAGGGTCAAAGGACTTGTGGGTAGAAAACGTGATAATTTTGACACCAGAGCTCCTCCGAAGGCAGAGAAAATATGCTCATCAGCCACTTACTCAGTAGGTCAGAAACATATTTGTTTAATGTAGATTATGTTTAGATATAGATAGAAGGAAGAAAAATTAGGACTAAAACACTTTCTTTGAATGTTACATGTAGCACACATATCACCTTGTATAAAGAAAAAAGGAAGATGTTAAGGCAATAAGACAAATGTTAATCATGATTTTCTTTCTTGGATCACTGTTAAGCAGCTGTCTTATTCATTGCTTCATTTCCACTAGGGGCCAATGATTTGGAATTACAGTGCTTTTATAGCTGCATCTGCCCGAGCCCGTTCTGGAAATGTTAGCTTATTAGCAGGAAGCCACTCTAAAATGCTCCACCTTGCTTGTCTCTGGCTCATCACAATCAGTATGCAGAGAAAGCACAGATTTTTCTCTCTGATAAACTGGAAAAAGACTGCTATTGAATTTTGGGCACATGGGATGTGCAGCATGGACTCAGGACCTCATGGCATGTGGTGGACTGCAGCTTAGTTTCAAGCAGTCTTGGGAGGTGAATATTGCCTATGTGTGGGAGGGTCCACACAGCTCGACTGGAAACTTAAGATCAAACTGTTTCATAAGGTTTCTGTTGTTTGCTTTTTCCAGCTGGGCTGTTTACAATAAGATCTCTTTTTTAGTACTGCAATATGTGTGTTTCCCTCATTACTTTCCTCCTCCACCTCTGTGAATCAGCAAAGACTTGTATAAAAATGAGAGAACTAACTTGGCAAGTACTCAAAGGCTCTTAAAGTTGAAGAAGTGATGGAAGTGCAAGTTCAAATGTGAGTAATCCTGCTTTTTGTCCTTTGACAGTAATGCGTGTTGCCAGCCTGATGTATCTGAGCCTGAAAAAGCACAGGGAAAAAAGCATAGTGTAGGCATAAGGCCATACCAGCCAGGGAAGTTATGGGCTGAAATGCAGGCCCTTGGGGGGTCCTAGGTCAAGGTTCAAGGTGGTTTCAGTTGCCATGGGAAATTTCAAGACATGCTCTTGGCTTCTGGATCAAGAGGCTGCATTATTGAACATAAACCAAGCACACAGGCAGCCAAGTGTTCTCAGGCTCACTAGAAATGGTAGTTTATACAGAAGACTGTGGGAGCAGTGTGTTAGGTGTAAGGGAGGCTTAGCCGGTTAGTTGTGCTGAAGAGCCTTCCAACTGTTCCCTCACCCTCTTTGGCAAAAAGTAAGTTATACAGAATGTCTCGAGGACAACCAGGAATGTCAGTTTTAGCACAGCGTAGTTGCTAATCCAGCTATGGTGTGCCGTTGGCCTGGTGGGACATTTACAAATCTTCTGGACATAGATGACCACTGTAAGTGCTCACAGAAATGAGGGCTCCCTTTCCTGCATCTGATAGGGGAGAGTAAAGAAGACAGAGCTTAACTTGTCAGTGATGCCTAGCGTCAGGACAAGAGGCAGTGGGCACAAACTGAAACACAGAAAATTCCATCCAGTTCCATAAGAAAACACTCTTTTACTGTGTGGGCGACTGAGCACTGGCACAGGCTGCCCAGAGAGGTGGTGGACTCACCATTCTTGGAGATATTCAAAGCCTGACTTGGACAGTCCTTTGCAACCTGCTCTAGATGACCCTGCTTGTGCAGGGTTTGGACTAGATGATCGCTTGAGACTGCTTCCCACCTCAACAATTCTGTGGAAATGGAGCTGGACTGTGTCGGACACAGAAGCTTGAATGAGGAGAACTTAATTGAAGTAGAATTTGGATTAAGGTGAATAGGTTTAGCTCAAAACAGGGCAACTATTCTGTTTTTATGAATGTATGTAACAGTAGAGCATCTCCTTGTGATCTTTAGTCTCTTACAAGTTGCAATCTGTGTGGTGCTTGGCATAATGAGGATGTAGCACTGCAGACCCTGCTTGGTGTAGAGGGGTATGTTCTTCAATAGTTTCCTTCTTTCCTTGGAAGTCTCAAAAGATAGCTTAAGGCAATTACTTACTTTTACAAACTGGACTTTTCTGGATTGCACCAAGTATTCCACTGTGCATTCTCTTCAGTATGTATTAAGGGGCTGTTTTGCCTGAAAATGTGCCTTTTTTTCTCTGCCAGAAGGTGGTAACATCTATACTACACTATACTTGGAGGAAAAAACCAACCAACCAAAAACAAAAAACCAAACCAAACAAACAAAAACCAAACCACAACAAAAAAACCCCACACCTATTTCATTTGGTTTATGCTGTCAGGACTTGAGTGACTTTTTCACAGCCTGGTAGATTAAAATCCACTATATTTAGTCTCTGTGAAAGCCAGTTAGTCTAGGCAAAAGAGAGAAAAATCTGCAAGGGCTTTCCAGTCTTCAGATACTGTCGCTGAAGCATTGCATTCAGGAGAGGTAAGTGGACCAGCAGCTTCCCCTCTCACTCATGCTTGGAGATGAACATTGAGGGGATGCTTGAAAAGAGGCATAGGCTTGTTTTGTGCTCTACTAAAGATGCAGTTTAGTTTTTCATAGCGTATTTCAACAGAACTGATGACAATTTTGACTGAAATTTGGCTACAAACGTGTAAAGTGAAGCTGCAATAAGGTGATAAAACCTATGTAGATGAAACCTTGTCATAAGTACAAATGATAAATGCATTGATTAACTTTCAAGGTCTTGAATCTGACCATCCACAGGAAAAAAAAAAAAAAAAAAAGGCATAATTAGCTAACAAGTGTAATAGGTGTGCAGCAAAGAATAACATATATCTGACTGGTACTCACTGTTTCTAGAACACCTGCTTTTGAGGAGTTGCACAATTTCCCCGTTTCCACCTGCTAAACTCATGATCTCCATCACTTTCAATTTGACCTACATTTGTAGAAACAAAACCAACCCCAATGATTCTCTTCAGTAAATGTTGCGAATTGAGGAACCTAGTGCATTCTCATCCATTTATAGCTAGATCTGGACTGGTTGGGGGTGTTTTTCATAAACAATCTTTTACAGAATTACACAGAATCATGGAAAAACAGGGGTTGGAAGAGACCTCTGGACACCATCTAGTCCAACCCCAATGCTAGACCAGGGTCACCCAGAGCATGTTGCACAAAACCTAGGCAGGTTTTGAGTATCTCCAGAGAAGGAGGCTCAACACCCTCTCTGGGCAGCCTGTGCCAGGGCTCTGCCACCCTCACAAGAAAGAAGTTTTTCCTCATGTTCAGACAGTTCTGTGTTCCAGTTTGTGCCCGTTGCCCCTTGTCCTGTCGCTGGACACCACAAAAGAGAGTCTGTCCCCATCCTCTTGACAGCCGCCTTTGAGCTATCTATAAGCATTGATGAGGTCCCCTCTCAGTCTTCTCTCCCTCAGGCTGAACAGCCCCAGCTGCCTCAGCCTTTCCCCACAGGAGAGATGCTCCAGCCCCCTCATCATCTTTGTAGCTCCCCCCTGGGCTCTCTCCAGTAGTTCCTCTTCTTTCTTGAACTGCGGAGCCCAGAACTGGACACAGTTTTAATTACTTCCCAAGCATTTGCTTTGCCTATGAAGGGATGTAATTGGCCTTACAGGGGTGGAAGCAACACAGAGAAGTTCATGCTATTACTTAATGGCTGCAACTGTGCACAAAACTTGAGGACACCGAGACTTGAGTTTGGATGCTTGGAAAGAGGGGGGGCTCCTTGTCATTA
>KL257092.1:1722-16527 GCA_000699545.1 Podiceps cristatus
ACTACAGCATCTTGTCTCTTCCAAACACAACCTTTGCCTGCAGCAAATGGTGTTCCCACACTGATTGACTTAATTCAGTTCAAGGACTGCAGCATGCTTTAGGCTCACTTCACAAGTCTTTGGTCGCCGTGGCAGGCAACATGCAATCATGCTACTAGAATTCAAGTTTCAAGCATGTATCACTTCCCATTGCTCCTTTAATTGATGTGCAACCATAAATTAAGATGTCTAAATGATACCTCATGGGTAACTTTTATGTAATGTCACATTGATCCTGTATTTTCTTATGCAAAGTATGTAACTTGTGCTTGACAGATTGTCTTACTGATTAACGGTATTGAATCAGTAAAGTCTGTGGTCACTCTCAAACCCTGTCATTATAAACTACACATTATTAATGTGCCTGGAAAAAGAAGGTTATTCTGGTTAAAATGACTTATTCGGATGAGAAGATATGGTCTTACACATACATTGCTAAAATCTTGCCCTACAGTAAGAAAATTTTTCAAGAAGACAAGCACACTTTTTCTCTTTTTAAGTATGCCATAACAGTAGTCACAAGATACATATTTATGCATTTAAATTTAAAATACATGTTAATATACAATGCTATTGAACATGTAATGTTGCATGACTACTTTGTTTTTGAAGTTAGGAAAAGAAGTTACTGCTACAAAGAAAAGAGAAAAAAAAAGGAACAACAACTAATGAACACCGCACCATAAAAGACGGAAATCTAGCCTTTACCAGCTTTTTTATTTCAATGTCATTTAAATTAGCATTAAACTTTTTTTAAAATATACATCAGGGAAAAGAGAATTCTTAAAACTGATTCAGATTTTTTAGTAAAGAAGGGTGGTAAAAACTATACAAAAGTTAAAGAGCTTTTGATGAATATTTATTTCTATTTCCAGTCTTAAGGGAGAGCGAACCCAGAGCTTACACTTCATAACAGGTTTTTCACTTTTACAGTAGATCTGCATGGACACTGAGAAAACAACACCTTTCAAAATATGCTAAACTAGATTAGTAGCTTTTCATTGTTTTAAAAGAATGGGTTGAAAGTCAGTCTTAGAAATAAGTAGCAGTTGACAGAAGAGAGTGTAGAGTATTCCACAAGCTCCAGAGAACAGACACCAGAAAAAATTACAAACTCAGGCAACATGACATGGATGTTGAGCAAAATCACAGGAAGGATTATACAGTCTAAATATCTCTCTGGAATTAAACATGAGAAGCATTATTAATGTCAACTGCATGACATCATGGAGAAACAATCTTGCCAAACATACTTGGCATTCTTATTTAAGATTATACATTTGATTGACAATGGCTTGTTATCTTTCATATGTGTGAGGCATTTTGTTTGAGAATAAGTTAGAGATGCTATTAAAGATGGGGTCAGACTAGATTATCAGAAAGGTGTTTAAAAATCATTTTATAGCCTTGAAAGGAAGCATGTCAAATCAATATCACTGCTGCCAGTATATTTACTTCTCTTTTTCTCTGTCTTCTTTTTCACCTTTTTAGTTGGTAGATAAAAACTATAACACATTCTTACAAATCTTGCTCTGCTCAGGCCTGTTCTTAAACCATCACTGTCTATGGTTAGCATTAGTTTTCCATATATTCTTGCAACAACAAACTGTTGCTGCTTTCAGTTCTTTATGGATGATTTATAAAACTTAAACAACTAACAGAGGAGTTTCAGTATGAAGTTTCAGTAGCATAATTTTTAGCTCTACAGTACTAGAAATTTGCATAATAATTCTTTTGTTTTATAGATCTTTTATTTGGAGCTATTTCATTACTAAGTGTACTGCAGAAGCCTTCATACAGTACAGTGATTACTTCAAATAGAAATGTAGTTTATGCATAACATAGAGAAAGTTTGAAGAGAAATAGAGCAAAAAAATGTTTCAGGAATACTTATTTCTCATTTTAGGAAATACAGCAGTTTTTCAGTCTTGTGTGTGATAAATATTGTATATCTCGAGTCTATAAAAAAATCAATGAAAAAGAACTATTTTGGCATGGGAGCTCAATTCTTGAATGAGTTTAATCTGAGAAGGGATGACTCTGAGTAGTTTGGAATAACTAAGACCCAGTATTTTGTCTACTTTATAAGGTACACAAATTAAGAACTGTGTAATCTCCTCATTCTGAACTCTCAGTACATACTAGATACTATTACATACCACCTATGAAGCTGAAATTGGCAGCAGCAACTAGCATTTTTGTGCACAACATTCCAGAAAGGCACAATATTGTCATTGTTTTAGAATTCCTCCTAAAATAGAATATGCATTATAATGACTTACTAAACTGATTTTCCTGCAGGAATTCTACTTTTAATAAAAACTAGATGATGTTTATCTGAACTTACATTTCCAGTATAATGTATATCTTGTTCATTTTACACAATGTACACCATTTCTGAAAACAGTTTTGAGAGGTTAAAATTAATATTGGTTGTCATAGGATTCAGTGCAGCAGAACACCACATAGGACTGTTTAAAAAGTCTAATAGTAAGGAAAAAAAAAAAAAAAAAAAAGAGAGATTACATTTATCACATTTTTTTAAATCCCACGTCATAGATCAAAAGCTGAGGATGGTATGGTCAGAATGAGAAAATAAGTTCCCTGTAGTAAATACTAACAATAAAAAACCCTCTTGAATTATAAATTAACATCTGTAGTGTCCCAAAGTTGCACAACAACACTCTGTGATATTACTGAACCACTTTCTGAGTAGTAGCCATAATACTAACAGAAGGTATTTGGGACATTCTTGTATACCTGTTCAATGATAAAAGACCTACTGACCAGTTATGTGTCCACTGTCTGGAAGAGGTTAAAATTGGACATGGGTGTACAACAAAATATTTAACTGAAATATTCAGCCTCAGAGCTGACCTGAAGATGAATTGGTATAAGTTCTAAATTTTGATTCTAACCTGTCCTCATGTAAAAACATGCTGAGGCAAACCAAAATTTTTATAAAAATATCTGATTTAAAAACATGCCCCAATTTCTCTTTGGGATTCAAGATCATAGCAGTATGCCTTGGATACACCTCTAATTGCAGGTTTAACTGTCTAAAAAGAATACTTTTGCATTATTTTAAGCTTTTACAGAAACCTTTAACCCTGATTATGTAAAGCTTCTAGTTTCTTGTCTTTCTATTAAGGAAAAAAAAATGTATTAGAATATTAGTCCTTGATATATTCCAACCCGTAATGTGCTGTAACATGCTGTATTGCACAAACTGTGATAAGACTGACCTTTTGCATTAATCCATAACACTTTCTAATAGGGTAACATCCGAAGTGTTCCATTTGCTGGAGTTTTACATCAGAATCACCCTGGAAATCTGATGTTTCACAACTTCAGAAGTAGACCAGATTGGAAAAACTCACAGCTTATTCTTAGCAAACAGTTCAGAAAGTATATATATTTTAACATTATATACAATAAAAGCTCTTTGAAGTCAAGGACATTAAAATACATAAAAATAAAAATATGTACAGCAAAATACACAGTAGAATTGAGCAAGTTTTGACTATTTGATTCTAGGTGAAGCTATATGAAGAAATATGCTAGTTAAAATAAAAAAATTCATTTTATGATTAAAAATAGCCACTGCTCAGCAAAATAATTAAGGCTTCTGTAACTATATCAGTTTGTGATTATTTAACAATAAAATTCCTGAACACTTAGCATCAAATCCATGAATTCTGACTGAGGTTTAGTACTGCAACTTTTAGATGCTTACCAGTAGCGGAATCTCAAACTCACATTTAGCCAGCCATGTTACAAACCGAACTAACATTCACAGTGAGAGAGCTGGGAAACTTGAGCTTGATGTACTCGTGGATGCATGCATGTATATCATGATAATTCTGCCTGTGCTGTCCAGCCTGGCAGCTCCATCTCGGAAAGCATTGACAGGATGTGACAGGGGTCACAATTACCAGAGCTAACTACCAACTTCTTCGCAACATACCTGAAGGAAGCCACTGCATGGTGGTGGTACAATTCTTTGACCATAGTTGTTTTGTATATAAGAGCAAAAGTGAAAGACAGATCCGTTTACACCAGCTGGTCAACAAACAACCTAAGGATAGGATCCATTCTGTGAAGCCTGTCTAGCTGACTGGATGCTGCCTTCAGCAGAAAATGCCAAAACCTTAAGTCTCAACTTTACAAGGAAATATAGATCATAATCCCAAATTTATCACAAAGATTTCTGCTAAACAGTATTAGTTTGATAACTATATAGCTTAGTTTTCAATTAGCTTGATGGAATCTGTAATCATCCTGCCTAAGTGATTAATTATGTCATATTTCATTTTTGCTTATTATAGTTCATAACATTTGTAAAAAGCACATTTAAGTAATCTTTTCTGTCAGTAATGAATTGGGGACAGACTCAGGGAGAGCACCCAAGAGAATCGGCAGTTCCACCTCAGAGGCTAGGCATTCCTTCTTATTCAGCCTTCTAGTTCCCACATTCATCAGCCTGTAGCACTGTAAGCCATTAAAATTTGCATTTCCAATGTTAGCTAAAGGAGCAAATGGAAGCAAAACAGGGAGTACAAAAGACTAAATTTCAAAATTTATTCCATTGTGGCATGGCTAACATTTTGTATGAAGGACTGTTATCTTATCTTCCTAACGTTTTAGGCAATATGCATTTCTTGAACTAGATCCTACACTTGACACTAGAGAGAGTTCTCAATGTGGGACCTATAACCTACCGTCTGTGGAATACCAAAGGAAAAAGTTAGGCAGTCATTAGAAACTTCTAAACAAACATTTTAAAGGCATGACAGCTTCCTTTGGTTTACCCTGATAAAATAGAGATTAGGTGGTTTCAATTTTCCAGAAAGAATTTCCGTGATTTGGGGTGTGGATTTTTTTTTTTTTTTTTTTTTTTTTGGGGGGGGGAGGGGGTGAGGGATGGGGTTGTGGGTTTTTCTGTTTTTTTAAAAAAAAGGAAAATTATGTTTGTGGAAAACTCTGAAAGTTCAATTATCTATCATTTTAAGAGTCTCAGGGATTTGTGGGAAAGTTTAATAGCTTTTTTCCTAATTGCATTAAGAACTGGTCATGATTGCCTACAGAAGTTATCCAGTGTTCCACAGAATCCTCTTTTTTGAGAAGCACAACTGTTGTCAAGCAAAGGCAAATGAATGGCAACATTAATATTCTTGACATGTTCCAGTATTGTGATGATGAATGCCATAAAGGAGACCATAAATAAAAAAAAAAAAAAAAATAATGAAGCAATAACATAAATCGAGGTCATAGGTGTTCTTTCCCCCTCCTTTACTGTTATTAGCAAAGCGTTTAAGCATGTCCTTAGCTTTAGCTATGTGCATAGTCCCATCAAAGTTAATAGTACTATTCGCATGTTCAAAATTAAACATTTGCATAAGTGCTTTGCAGACTTAAAGGCATTAAGCGGAAGGTTTTAACAAAACTAAACTCATCTTGGTTTTAAGAACAAGAACAGTGACATGAAAATAAGTTTCCAAGCCCTATATCACCAGCTACTCTGACCTGCCATCTGGAAAAGCACTGATGACAGGTGGAATAATCAATCAGAGGTCACACTGGAAATATATTACTATAATCACAGAATGGCTTTTTTTCCTGTCCTCTAGAAACTGACTGGCTACAAAAAGTTTTTTTCTCAAGAAATGGTGCTGAGGAGGAGGAACACTAGACCTGCAGCCTATTTACTTTAGAATGGTGGTGGGTAGTTGTCACTTTGTGTAGGGCAAGATCTGAAATTCTGCAGTTCAAGAAGCAGACACAGAGATAGATTCCTGCCTTTTTGGTGCCTCTCTGACATTTCTCTAGATCGCTCAGAATCAACACCTACATTAAGATCTTATTTTCATGGTAAACTTCCATTATTATGGTACTATTTATTGAGTAAGAGATGTAGATACCTCCTAGGGGATTATAGATAAGACATACGTATTGCTTATCTGAGTAACTGAGCATCTCACTTAAACATGGGGATCTAAGGAAATTACAGCCTAAAAAGCAAAGTTGGAGAGAACTGCCAAATTCCTCCCCTGTGTACCTCTTCTGGTATCAATCTTTCTCTGAGTTGTTTCAGTTCTTGAAAAGTTGATTGAAATAAGAACCTGTCTTGTTTCTAGTGACATTTCAGATACTTGTTTTCCAGCACACCAAGGATGGTTTTAGTTTTGATAGAATCTAAATGCCTGTACATTGTACAATTCCTTAAATAAAGTGCTAATCTCACAACATAATTACATGTTTGAGCACTGTACATAATATATTACTGTCAAACTATTATGAAACCCAGTGAAAGATACAGTATCACCCATTGTTTTCATCGCTGCAATACGCTGCATGTTCAACAGGGTGTAATGTGTTCCTCCTCAAAGAATGATACACCTGTAATCTGCTCGTGTTTATTCTGTGGCATTGCTCTAGGTAACACAGACTTTTGGAAAACAACCAGATGAGCTTTACAGATTTGTTCAACCATTTGGCTGGTTAACAGTAGTAGCATGAAGGTGTTGACCATCAGACCTTTAATGGGTAATGAATGACATCATAGCTCTTATGGCTACAGTCGCTGTACATAGCCTGACCCAATAACATACTAGGAAAAGTATATAAATATAATTTGGCATCTAAGGTAGTCTAAATAATGTGAATTGATTTATTTAAGGAAGTCACACCAAGAAAAAATGTATGTGTGGAAACAGATCATTTGGACCAAATCTGGCATCTGTTGACACGACTAGAAAATTGCATAACTCTGGAGGAAAAGAGAAGGTGACTTGAGTTGCAGATTTTATCTCATTTCTAAGAGTTTTTTTAATAGGAAATTCTCATATTGCAAGTCAGAATGCAGCTCTGGAGGTTTTCATGCACATCTTATCCTCAGCAATTTTAGGTTGAAGATTCTTCCTCTTCTTATATAGAAACATCTTAGCCAATATGACTTGATATCCCATGTCTCGCATCCCACCCTAGGATATATTTATACATAGAACAAAATTCAGTTTCAGATTTTATCATAAGACGACCACAGTATCATGGGCTCCAAGAAAAAGGCAGTGTTCACGTGTTAAAGGAACAGCTGGCAGATGCCTTTTTTTTTTTTTTTCTTTTAAGTTGGTGAGGTATAAACTTACTCTCTTCAGAATATCTCTGTGAATTTGTTCAATTTTAAACTACACTGAAGGCCAAAAAATATAGGACTCATTAAGACTCATTTAGGTCAGCAAAGTCCATTGGGGTACCTGACTTGAACCAGCTGAAGCACCAGCCTCTCATTTCTGAGATTCATTCTGTAGCAATGCTGGAGGTATAACCTTTGCAAACTATAGTGAAAAAATATACTACATATAGTTTATTCAAAAACAAGGTACCTTGAGAAAATAATGTTATATGTTATCAAATTGTATCATATTATGGGAACTTAAAATTCTTGGTGTGTCTTTCCAACTGTTTAGGAAGAAGAAGGGAAAAGACATGATTTTTCTTATTTTCTTTCTACTACTGTGGACTTTAGAGACCAGTAACTAAAAAGAACTTCTGAAATATCAACTGTTCTGCACAGTTTGAATAAAAATATTTATTATACTACATCCAAAAACTGTCTGCAGTTTAAAACTCAAAAACAACTCCAAATAATTAAGTATGCACTTTAGAAAAGAAGACATCATCCAGACTAACAACACCTTTCTATTTTCTCTGCTGCCCTATCTGGAATTCCAGTATACTTTTTTTTTTTTTTTTTTTTTCTGTTGTGTCATTTAATGTTTTTAGGTGATAGGTATGGGAAGATAGGATAGGAAGGTGATAGGTATGGGAAGAAAAAAACCAATAACAACAATCCCCAAACCATAATAAATCAAAAAAAACCATAGAAATAAGAAGAGAAAAACATAGCCTAGTGACCAGTTAGCATAATGACACCTTACGTAAATATAGTGAGAACACAGCTATGAACTAATACATTTGCACTACAGTGTGATCTGTTGCTACAGAGTAGTATTCAACTGTTCAACTGTCACATGTATAAGCAATCAGGGAAATTATATGAGTTTAAAAGACTTGTTAGTTAACCTACAGAAAACAATAAAAATTACAAAATTACAATACTTAAAAGAAAGAACCATGGCTGCAATGCACAGCCATCTCTGTGCACTTATCTCTTATCTCTGCTATTCTTTTATTCAAATCTTCATCTAAACATGTGTCCCGAAATGTCAACAAATGATAAAATTTTAAAAATTATACGTGAAGAAAAATCTAACAGTTTGAAAAATATAGTATTGTAAGGAAGGGGAAGGAAAAAAAGGAAGATACAGGGTGGGTTTTTTCCAGATTATTTTTTTCCACTTCTAACTTTCCCTTTTTTTTCTGAATTTGACTTCAGAAATGTCTTGATTAGCATTTTCTTTGCTATTCTCACAGTATGTCTTGGATTTATACTAAATTGAAAGAAATTTTATTGAATCTGTGATTTCACTGTCCTGTTAATCTGTAATTTTAAAATCTCATTTTAAATTGACATTCATTCATTCAATTTACTTTATACATGTTAGGATTAAGTCAAGAGAAAAGAGGTATCTAACTGGCAATATTTTTACTGAAATGCATGTATTCACAATTATGTGACAAGGTTCACTAAAGCCAAAAAAAAAAAGTCAGCCTACCGGGTCCTAAAAATGTCCCTGAGGCTATCCTTCACTGAAATTTAATAAAGGTGTTAAATAAATCGAGGAGGAAAGATATATTTTAAATGTTTTTCCTTCCTTTTAGTTTGAATTTGAACCTGTCCTTTACACTGTAAATTAAAAGAAATGAAAGCACAGCCTCTTGATTATTTTCACTATGTCAGTCATTTAATTTGATAACTAGTTCTCTCTTTCAAAATTCCCTTTTTAAGGTGTTGACATTAATGTTCTTCAGATAATTTTAATGAGAAAGAATTCTACATACTATGTGATACTGAGTTTTCAACTTTTCCTTTTCAGGAACTCATACTGCCAGAAATTAAAATGAAAATATATTTTCCCACAACCTCTCCCATCCTTAAATTTGGCCACAGATGTAGAGATGAATGATGGCAGATTTTCTTTAGTGAGCACAGGTGGAAAAGGTGGAAATACTTAAATAAATTGTTATACTTGCAATATAATTAATCAGACAATTATAAATGTCTACGATATATAATGATAAAAGTAGCAACCACGTGTTGCTGAAGAAATGATATAAAATATCTGGTTTGCTTATTTTGATCAGTTAACTAACGGAGCTGTAAACAGGGAAATACCATATGTGATTGACCTACCTTGACTTTTGGAAGGGTTAACTTATAGGATGTTTTTCGTAATCGTTCTAAAATGTATGGTCTGACTAAAACCAGCATAAATTAAATGCCCAACTGCTTGAATATATTGTGCTCACGTGTTTGCTATCTAGGTGGACAAATAATTAAAGCTGACTCTCCAAAGAGTCAGAATAATTCAATATTTCCTGTAATGACTTTGATGATGGTGAGCTGAATATAATTACAAAATGTTATCACGGTAAATGGTTAATAAATCAGAAATTGTACTTGAAGGCACTACTGTTATTCTACCAGGAAAAAAATGACAAATCTTGCATAAAAGAAACAAAAGACAGTTATATCATCTGATACACTGTTAATGGAGCCTCAAAAGAAATACGGCAACACATTTCAAGATTTTAGACAAGATAGGTAATGTTTAGTAATGGACAACAAAAAATAGTTGAGAAAAGAAGCTGAAAGAACAGGGCTTGTTAAGTTTAAATATGCAAAGATTGAAGAGTGGGGATAGAAAAACAGCCTTCCACTAACTAAATTATATACAGAGATAGAACTGTGAAAGATTTATTCTGTGTTCATGGAGGTTGGACTAGAGGAATACTATCCTTTTTTTTCCCTTGTAAGAAAATCTCAGATCAGAAAAATACGAGCTTTTTTAGACTGTTCCAGATATTAATGAGAAAGTTATACCTTCATAAAAAATATGAAAAAGAGGTTAGATAAATATCTTCCAGGAAGGTCTGATGGTACTTGATACTAGTTCAGTGCACAGACATGGCTAAATTATCTGTAATTGTCCTTTCCAGCTGTGATTTTCCTGACACTGTAACCCAACAATTATCTAAATTATCAGAAAAATGTTCATTAAAGGAAGGAGATACTAAACAGTATCCACTAAACACTAAGGTTCATAACATTATAATCTGAGATGCTAATGATGCCTGCCAAAATTAGCCAGTTTTTAACATCGTGTGGCCTGTTTTCATTTTCTTTCAATTTTGCTCAACTTTAACTGATGTCATTTTCAATGCTTAGGATGATGTTTTAACAGATCAGCTAAAAAAGTTCTGTCTTTTAGATAAAGGCTGGGACATTTTCTCCATTCTGAAAATATTATCCTGATTTTTTTTTCCTAAACTGTCTGCAGAGGTTTAAAGCCTCCATCTCCCCCCCCGCCCCCCCCCTATTTTGGAAAGGAGATGTATGTAAAGGAGCCTACTATGAACTTGTATTAGTTACAGCTCATTGCTGTTAAACGGTGAAACTAGTTTCAGTTCTAGCATCTACACCAAGGGAACCTGTTTTTCCCATGCCTTGAATATCTTTCTCTTGCCCCTTTCAAAGGGCCACAGATCTGATTAAGGGACTGGAGCATC
This sequence comes from Podiceps cristatus, assembly GCA_000699545.1. NCBI lineage: Eukaryota > Metazoa > Chordata > Aves > Podicipediformes > Podicipedidae > Podiceps > Podiceps cristatus. The sequence continues at coordinate 12,454 of KL257092.1, forward strand.
TCTCCTGTGAGCTGAGACAGCTGGGACTGTTTAACCTGAAGAAGAGAAGGCTCAGGTGAGATAACACCAGTGTATATAAAGACCTGAAGGGAGGGTGTAAAGGAGGCAGAGCCAGGCTCTTCAGTGGTGCCCAGTGACAGGACCAGAGGTGATGGAGACACACTGAAACACAGGAGGTTTTGTTTGAGCATCAGCATCCTGGTTTTGGCTGGGATAGAAGTAATTTCCTTTCCAGTATCTATTGCATTTTGGATTTAGTATGTGAAGAATGATGTAACTAGTTGCTGCTAAGCAATTAAGGACATCTTCCAGCTTCCCAGGCTTTGTGAATGCACAGGTGCACATACTCTGGAGGGGTATAGCCAGTGCAGTTCATCCAAACTGGGAAAAAAGAGAGTTTCCATGGCATAGATGTCATGCACAGTGTAAGTGGGGGTAGGCCAGTGGGAAAATTCCCTTCTTTTTCCCTTTTTTTGTTGGTTTGGGCCTTTTCATTCATTCGTCTGTCTGTTCCTGCTCTCTGGAACTTGCTGTTCTGAGATCTCTGCAGGGGAATATTCCTGTTCCCTGACTGCTGCTTGGGATGGGCTGTATCAGTCATCAGGCAATGAGAAACTGTGCATTGTTTGTTTTAGATATTCTATTATCCTCATATTTTATTATCATTATTAATCATCATTATTGATATGTATCATTATTAATATGTAATAAAATTATTATTATTTTTTCTTGGCTGTCCTGGTCAACTGTTTTTATCTCAACCCACGAGTTTTCCTTACTTTCCAATTCTCCTTCCCACCCCAATGGAGAAGGGGGGATTGAGCGAATGACTGTGTGGTATTCAGTTGCCGTCTGGAGTTAAACCACAACAGTCAGGAAACACTTTTACTGTAAGGGTCACTGATGACTTGCACAGGTTGCCCAGGGAGGTTGTGGAATCTCCATCCTTGGAGATATTCAAAAGCCCTCTGGACATAATCCCGGGAAACTGGATGTAGGTTGAACAGGAGGGTGGACCAGATGACTTCTCGATGTCCCTTCCAACCTCAACCATCCTGTGATTCTGTGATTGTGTGACAGGGAACAAAACCCAGGTGGGCTCTGGCCACCACCTCCTGCCCCACAGCTGGGAGCCTCCCACCCTCTCTTGACCTTTGAGATGAAGAGGGGATAAAGGATACAAGCGTGTTGCAAACGTGACCCTTGTGGATTTCATCTAAATTCATCTACAACTGCTTTTGTTTTGTTCTGTTGTTTTGGGTTTGTCACCTCTGATAAGGGAAACTTACAGTTTCTGCAAAACCAGTCTTTTCAAGTATTGCAGTAAATTTTCTCAGGTTATAATTGCATGTAGACATCAAGTAAGAATGGCAGAGGCAGACTATAGGAAAAAAAAAGCTCAAGTTAGCTACAGGAAGACCCTGATGGTCTTAATTGCTTGCTGAAATGAATCCCCATGATATGTACTCTTGACACAATCCATATATCTGTCCTTAATATTTTAGAAGACTAAAGAAGCTTAATCAAAGTTATTCCCATATTCTTTATTAACAATTTCTGACAGACTGAAAGCAAATCGGATGAAAATATTCAGGAAGAGATTGCTTTTCCAAAATTTCCAGATCACTTAGGCATACAAAATATTTACCAGACTTTTGAAAGAAAGGGTTAGCACAGATTCACAATTCATTTCCATAATTTGTACTACTAGACTTATTTCTCCTTATTTCCACTAAATTTTGACAAGTGGCTGATCCCACACACAAATTGTCTTTCATTTCAGATATTGAATTGTGCTATTTATTTTCCTTTTCAGAATCTCTCTTTATAAAGAACAAAATCATAATAATATATCAAGCAACTCATTGACTACAAAATGACAAGAGGTTTAAAGCTGAAGAAAAGTGGTGACAAGCATAGATAGCATGAAGCCAACAGGCTAAAGCTAAAATATTTTACTGTGTTATGAAATCTCAAAGGAATTTGAGTTAAGTCTCAGTCAATATGAAATTCACATATTTCAGCATTTCAATAGTATCTATGCAGCTAGTACATAAAATTCAGTTTCATCTTAGAGACCTCTGATAGTAAGTGTGCCTGAATGTAGTGGTTTGAAAATCATCTGTACTGAACCAGCATAACCTATTTCGAGACTCAGGGGAGTATCACTCTTCATTGTAAAAAAAAAATAAAACTGAACTCAAATCATACTTTGGAATTCCACCACTCAACTCAAATATTTTTGGTTTGTATAGTGTGTTTGTTATAGTACAATACAATAACAAACTAAAGAGATACTAAACATGCTAAACAGTTAGAAAAATGTTCATGTTAGTCTTCCAGGTAGAACAACTTTTATTCTTTGTGATTAATAGCTAAAATGAAAAATAACAATTTTTCTCATATGAAATAATTAAAACATTACACTTTTACTTACAGCTGCTTAAGGATTAACACTGGTTATTGAAATAAACCTTGTTTTCCATGTTCCAGTATTTATTCATTCTTTGTTTTATTTATAACCAGCTGTTCAATGACTTTTAGACTACTTAGATGTAAGATGTGTGAAGATCTGCTCTGAGTCTCAGTACCTTAGTAGTTGCACGCAGTTAGAGAAATCTTTAAATCAAGCAACGCGGTTTCAAGACAAGCCTTTAACATATACCTGGTCTCTTTGCTGCTTAACAATGTTTCTCTGTCAGATGAGTTTGCCGGACTTTTTTGTTTTGTTTTGTTTTGTTTTTACTTCAGTAGCAATCAAGGAAAAAGAATCTCTGTCAATGAAAAATCGTAAGACTGGAAAAAAGAAAAATTGAGTTGACAGGAAATTAACCGAACAAAAAGGAAACATTTTTCTACAGAGATAACACAAGCTGAGTTTTAAAGTGTAGATCAAGATACAGTAACAACTGAAATGATAGGAAGATTTGGAACCTGTAAGAAGGTCATGGTATTCATGCAAATATGTAAAGACGGTGACTGGAATGAGTGGACATAAAAATATTTTGATAAAATATTTTCTGAATGCTAAAGTATTGGTTTGTTCTTGGTTTTTATTTTTATAGCCCTGATGGGGATCTCATGTATCTCTTTCCACCTCATCCCCATTTGAAGCAAGAATATTAGGAAGAACTCAGCCATGACCCATCCCTTAATCCAGTGCTGATAGAAATAGACCTCCTATTCCTAACTTTTATTTTGTTTCCCTTAAAACTGCTAAGGAGTTCCCTCTTCTGTCTAAGAAGTAGACTTGATAATTGAAGTCTGCTGAGCTGACACTAACAGAGATACCTTTAACAAACATAGCTCTAGTGGTTGAGTTGCCTTGAAGTCCATAGCATTCAATCTTGGTTTCACAAAATAAACACATCTTTTGCTAACAGCTGTTTATGAAACTGAAGCTGCTACACATAGTTGTCTGGCAGATACATGATAATGAAATTTCAATGAAAACCTTTTCACACACTGACACGACAGACCTTTGGAGCCATTTGGATCTAAACCCAAATGTTGTGCCTAAGAATGGAGGTAAGTGATCACAGATGTTCAAAAATCTCTGCTTCATCCAGCTGTTCCACCTCCTGTTTCTTGAATCATTGTTTGAATTATCTTCTTTTTTCTTTCTGCCAGCTATGTTGTATTTTTAGACTTTAATCACATTTTAACAATTGCTACATACATACCTTCTGACTCACTGTCTTAATTTACTTTCTTTTTTGGAGGAGTATTTAATAAATGGAGTTTCCTATTTTGACATCACTACTGTTTCACAGCTTTTATTATATAGGGATGTTTTTAAGTGCCTATTGTTGCTATAATGATTAATCTTTATTTCTGCAGCTTTTTCTTTTAAATTGCTTTTAGAAATTTACAAAAAGTTTGTGATACTCCTCATGATGTATGTTTGCTCTCAGTATAAGGCTATTAACACCTAATCATTGAATTGGTCAGAACTCAGTTTTATCTGTACTTGTAAACTAAATACTGACAGATCACAGCCCCAGATACTGTCAAATGGGCATCCATATTAATAATTTTTTAGCACCTTTTCACAGGATCACAGGATCACAGGAT
>JMFS01010614.1:0-44826 GCA_000699545.1 Podiceps cristatus
CAACCCAGACCATTTTATGATTCTATGATTCCTATAAAGAGGTTATTTTAAGGAAAAAGAGTCCTGGGATTCATTATCATGAATTCCAACCCTTGTGCTCAAAGCCTCCTCTATGATTTTTGGGAAACCAACTTAACTTATCATGCCTTTCTATTCCATCTATAAACGGATATAACACAGTTATAATAATAATAATTAAAAAAATAGGCTTACTTTGTTTGGCACATTTGGACAGGGAATGCCCTTCATATTTATTCATGAAAATATTTCCCTCACATTTCTTCCTTTTCCATTTCTCTCACTCCCAAAATTCTGCAGCAATGTTATTATTGTTATTCATACTTTTTAGTGGCACTGCTGGTTTCTTGGCTGAGCCAACAGCTGTTCCTGATAGTATCATTTGAAATCTTATAGAAAATTTGTCATTTCAGGTCTTCATTTGAGCAAAACCCTCGCTTGCACATTTTTAGCATACTTGAATGTGTGTAGGCTCTTTCTCAGATATTTAAAAGTTAACTTTTACACAATTAAATCTAGGTAAGTCACCCAAGGGATCCATTTACCGTCAATGGAGATAAAATGAAACCTTCAAAGAGTGATTCATCTTTTCTATCTTAGGCATATTTTTTAGGATGAAATTGTCCTCTGGAGACCTCCATTTTCTACCATTGGCTATAAAGACAGCTAAAGGTTAAAGTTTGGCATCTTTGGGTATCTAAGTGAGATGCAATGAATTGCAAAGATCTCATTTTGAAGTTCTACATAAAGATGACACTATATACCACCAAAATATTCCAGGACTAAAATCGAGAGCCATGCATGATTTTTCACACTGTTAACTACTGCATAGTAACACAGTGCTCCCCAAACCCTTAGCAATTATATGAATGAATATCACATAGAGAGAAAATATTTTGTTGTCAAGCTTAACTAAAATAAAAAAGATAAAAGCATTGTTTAGGTTAGGTTAAGTATGTGGGCATTGAACACCTTTTGAACTCTATGTGCTGTCTATTCTGTCAGATAATACTGAGAGTACTGAAGGACAAAGTGAAACAAAAGGAAGGAAAGTGAAGTACCAGGGGGAAGAATAGTGTTTCCCAATGAAGAAAAAATAAATTAGTCTTGACTCATTCTAGGTATATGTCAGTACGTTGCATGTCTTTTTTTGACAAATCAGATACATTTGGAAAGAAAGTGGACGTGCAAAGAAAGAAGTGCCTGAACAGAGAATGGTGAAAGGAATGGACCTGGCACAGGGACAGCTGTCACAATAGCTGTGGTCTAGATGCAGAAGGAAGTGGATGTAAGAAAGGCAGGGAGAGCACATGCTGCTTAGGCCACGGTTGAACACTCTTGACCTCTGAATTGCACATTCTCACAACAGAAGAGGTGAGGAATTTTTACTAAGCTGGAAATGCTTCATGAAGGAATGTATCTTGTCAAAATGCTTGTAGATCCCGTCTATGCTATTCTTATCTCTGTGGGATAGTGACTGGGTAACATTTTTGTTGTTAAAACTGAGCTTTAAAATTTTCCAGTAGAGACAACAGAGTATCTATATTTGGGTGAGGAGAGTAGCTTCTTTCAGTCCCACAACAGAGCTACAGGTTTTGCCTTGTTAATGAAAAATTGAGAAGAAAACTGGAAGCCTTTCAGTATACTTATTTCCTTCTTCATAATGTTTCAGTGTGTTCAGCATCAGAAGGTGTTTAAAGGCACATTTGCATTGATCTCAGTTATTTTCCTTTCTATTGCAGTTGAGAGAGACCCATTGTATGGTGGTTAACTTCGCTAAGACAGTTTCAGGAGTATATTCTAAAGGTAGTAGATTCATTAGCTCATCTATAATTTTAGAAATATATATATTTTAGAGATCTGTAACATGGGTTTATACAACTAACTGAAGAAGACTGTAGTTTGCCAGTTCTCATAAAGACAGATGTTCACTTGCAACCCAGGTAAAGTTCCTAGTTTCCTGAAATGGTTGGCATTTAAGACGTAGTTGGCTGGCTTGTTTGGCTTAAGCAACTCCATGATGGTCTTTATGATTTCCTACACATTATGTAAGGATATTAAACAATTGGTTAAGGTCTTCAGAGACTATTAATCTGATAAATATTTAAAATATGGATTCTACAGTGCTCAGTGTTACAACACCAAAATCTTTCTACAGGTCAAGCTTGCTCTCCAACATGAGAAAATGACAGAACCAAGAGTCACGTATACGTAGATGCATGTGGATAATCCTAAATTCTTTTTAACGATACTATTTGTTACCAGGATGCTACTGAGCAGTTGTTCAAACATGTAAAACAAATAAGTCTTTCAGTGAGTCTCACTTTTACCTAGTTTAAGAATACTTTGAACATTTGAAAGGGAGGGACTGAAGGAGGCAATAGTCAACACAAAATATCTTTCTAAGTGTTGGAAATGGCTGAAATATTTTCCTAGTTTAGGCAAAAAGTTCAGCTAAACTAGGCAAAAAGTTTAAGCAAAAAATAATTAGTTTAATCATCTTTACTGGAAGAATAATCTGTTATGGCCAGTTTTGAACTTTACCTGCTGAAGTTTGGCAGAGCTGTATGACTTCAGTGATAGTCCTTTCTACCACCATTGCTTATAATGTGATCTCAGCTCTATCAACACTTCTATTTCATCTCTTTAAATAACTAATCCTATGTGAGTTCCAACTAGAAATACCTTCAGCAAAATCTGCAATATACATAATCATCACTTGGGTTCTTTTGCAATATACTGACTTTAAAAGCTAATCAATCTAGGCTTGAAAAGGAGGCTTGATCTTTTGGGAATTCTGTTTTTCCCCATACGTGAAGCCTTCCAAGTTCTAAGAAAGAAACATATGCTCTTATAGGCTGATGTTTGGAATTTATGGGTTTTAGGTTTTTGAGTTGCTTCCTTGCCAACTATATCCCAAAAATATGGATAAAACTACTTTTGGCTTAAATAATTTTCTGAAAATATTTTTCATATTGAATTAACTTCTGACAGTGGTATTCAGTACTGAAGAAAGGTTGTGTATCTCTATAATGCTTCCATTTTTTAATTTACTTGAAATATCATCAGTATTTGTTGTAGTAATTCTAACTGGAAATCAATGACGACAGTGAATCATTAAATGTAATAACTATTTTACAAGCTCACTGTTTATTTTTACATTTTTAATATGAAACTCATATTGTTTATTCTTAGCATTGTTTTGGCATTTAACTTTTGCTTTTACTTTCTAAATAGCTTACTTGTCAAAACTAAAGTGGTTGAGTCTTTTGATGATCCTCCACAACACAACTGTTTTTTTTTCAGACATTGTCAATGAATCTTGATTTTGAAACTTGAATACTGAACTGTATGAAATGGTTATAATATGAAATAGTAGTGGTAAAATATAAGTGTGAGAATACTTTTGTTAGTCTAATTTATCTGCCTTCAGAGATTAGATTGTTTTATTTCCATTAAAATCAATGATTTAGACTCATTTACGCTGAGAAAGGTTTTGGCTTTCTTTTGTATCCCATAAGTCTGACTCCTCAGAGTGACTTGCAGTGAACTATCAAAGAAAGAGATCCATTTCTCTCTACAGAAGCAGAATACCACACATTCCCTGGGTAGCTGCTTCTGAGAGAGTGAAAGTCGTTTGGAATTTTTTTGGCAAAGTTACAATAAAGTGCCATAAGAGTGTTGACAGATGCATCTTTGTGTGCCAGCGTCTGGCTCTGATTCACGGTGGGATGATATAAGCAGGGAATAATGGATAGCTGGTTTGCCTCTGTGAGATGGTGTCAGGATTATGTGCTGATAACGTCCTCATTAAGAGATCAATGTCATTTCAGAGTTCGACCAAATAGACACAGCTTTTAGGGTGAGAGGGAAGTTATAGACAAGAACCTTGTTAGAATGACATCACTGGATGTCTTATAGCTTTACGTAACTGAATAGAAATGCAAAGAAGCAATATTTAGACTTCAAATGACAGCTAAAACTATTGCAAAAATTGCATATTAATAAATTAGAAATTTTTCAATAATTAAACCTTAATTTTCAGTTTCTCATAGATATGTTTAAAATTACTCTTCATTACTTCTTTCCTTTCAGACTGTTTGAAAAATATTCAGAACTCTCACAGGAGATTACCAGAGGAATAAATGCTTCCGTTCAATCACCACCATTTATGTCATCAGCAGAAAGAAATGTGTCAACAAGAGTTTCATCCTATGAACACCTTTTTTTTTTTTTTTGTAAACTGATGGACAGCTGTCAACTCTGAAGATGGATCCAGATGTGACTTTGCAAATTTTGGGGTACAGTACTACCCGCAGAGGGAGAAGACATGACAGTTCTTAGGTACCTCTCCTGTTTAAAAAGTAAAACTGGAAGCAGTTTCACAGCTCCCAAACTCTCCCTTCAACATTTCACTAAAACAAATCTGATTTGCTTGTTTTCTACTGTAGGGGAGAGGGCTATTGAGTAGGTAGCATCACAAAGCAACTCCCCATAGAAAAAAAATAGTATTCTCTAGTATTCTCTCTCAAATGTGAAAGCCTATAACTTGGTCCACAGTTTTCTCATGCTGAATTTCTCCAAGAAGCAAATAACATGTTACTTTCTTATTTATCATGACTGATTTTTTAGTTACACTGAATCAAATATATCCCCAGAGAAACTACCTTGGTATCAAGGTTGTCCCCATGTAAATGTAATGTAACAAGGTGAAAAGTTACACCCTGTCATTGATATATCCACAACACATTCTAGTCTTTAATCAGGGAGGAGTGACACTTAAAAATAGTTCAAGAGCCTAAAGTGTTTTGCTATCTGAACAGCAGTGGGCAAGTATTTAACTCCATTGCTACAGCCCACCCACAGCAAATGTGGGCATTTTTACTTTCAAAATTAGGCACTTAATGCTCTCAGTCTTTTTGCAGTAATATACTCCATGATCTTGCAATATTGCAAGCTTGCAACTTCTATACCAGTATCTCCATAAATCTTTTTGGATATTAAATGGTAAATATTATACTGACAGTGTCTTGGAATTCTCTTACCACGTTGTGTAATAACAATAATCCCTGCTCTTTGACTGAATACTTCTTGGCAATGGAAGAGAAGAGACAAGCCTTGGAAGAACATTGTAGATGTGAAGGGCATTCAGTCTGCCACTTCTTTCTAGGGCCAAGCAAACTGTAGGGACTCTCACCACAGTTTGCCTGAGTTTCTTATGTTTGTCGTATTTTTTTCTTTTTTCATGAGCATATGTGCAAAGGGTGAGGTTTTGATGAATTTTAAATGAGAAGGTGGGATGACTGTTTTACCCTGTAGGATATACTCTTGCCAGGTAAACATGCCAGAAATCTTGATTAATTTCTCCAGGGTAAATATTTTTCAATAGTATAAGATTAGCAAAATTGCTTACGTCAGGATTTTAGACCCTGGCATGAAAATATACAATAAACATATGAGGGTAAATTGACAAAAGGAAATGGTATGGCCTCATTCCTTTGCAGTCTAGCTATTATTGGAAACAGTCATGTAGCGGAACAAGCTCCATAGGTTAATTGGGTACTTCATTGCAAAGATTTTAGATAGGCTAAATTGACAATAGTATTACACTGTCTTTGTTGTCAATTATGTAACTGTAGAGATCATCCAGTAGTGAGTCCAGCATACTGTGAAATGCAAGTTGTTTAACCCAAACTAGAACACAATAAAACCATGAATGTAAAATGAACTTCCAAGTGATTAATATTAAATCAAAATCTGGCCATAAATATACAGTATGCCTGTGGAAAACAAGGGTGCCATGTTACAACCAATACCAAAGAGATGTTTATCACTCTTAATTCAGCAGTATGTAGCATGCACAAACACATGCTGAGGTAGGCATGCAAAAAGACAGACACACAAGAATCCACTTTAGGTAGCAGAAAAAAAAAATCTGCCAGACTAGTTCAAGAAATGTGAGTGTAAAGCAAACTGGCAAGGCAATTGCTGGGAAAGCAGGGGCGGGGAATGGTAAAATGGGAGTATGTCACAGGGGGATAAAATAGAGCAGATCCAGTTAACTTAAGAGAAGCATGTGCTACATGCTAAAAGAGTCACCAACTAGTATCTCTGAAATCCATCCACATGGGTGAGGATTTCAAACTCTCTAAGGGCAAAAAAAAATAGTTATAAAAATCAATTTAAAAGTTTATATTAAAACAGAACATTTTTTCCTACCAATAAAATATAAAAATACAAATAGGAATGCTAGAAATATTATTCAGAACAAAATTTAGGAATACCAAATAAATTATCAAATACATGGAATAGACTAAACTCATGAAACTAGATAAAAGAAATTTAATGGCCTTCTGCATCAAAAAGGCTGCCTTGGATCTCAGGAACACCAGTGCCAACAGAAGAGTAGAGGTGCCAGTCAGAACCAACGTGTCTCAGCATCTCTTAAAACAAGCTTTCTTATTTCAAAGTTTTAGAAGTAAAACTTGGAAAATTAACCCTGGAAGAAATGTATATTAATTCTTCATTTATAAGCAGCCAAAAGGAGTACAAAGCAATTTAGATGGAACAATTTGTTAATGCTGAGATAGTACTGCCCATAGTTGGCTGAGAAACTGTAGTCCAAGGATAAATAAGATCTGAAAATCCATCCCTTGGAGGAAATGTGGTCCAGCAGTCCCTCTGAGAAATAGTCACTTATCATGTGCATGTTATACATAAAGTAAAAGATGTTCTCAAGCTCTATACTTCAGCAGATAAAATCAGAAAGCCATTTTTTTATACTGTATATAGTAAAGCTCAAGAGGGTTATCTGTCAATGTCTTAGTGCAATCCAGAGTAGATCATTGTTGCAGTCATGGTATTCATGAGATGGACTTCTGGTTTAGCAAAACCCATCTGAGTTTATGGCTAAAACTCCAGTGATATCTATCATAAAGGGCTGAGAACCTCAAATAGTTTTCTTTTATAAAAAGTAAAATAGAATTCTCAGAAGTTAATTGATACCGATGTAATTATTTTGATGTACAGGAGGATCTGCATGAAAATAGTCAGTATCAGAGACAAATCCTGGCCAGAGAAACAAGAAAACCAGCTAATGCTTCATGAAGCAGGGTAGCAAGAATTTTCCCTTCTACAGCTTCCCGTGAATTCACCGTCTACAGTTAACATATTTCATTCATTTTTAAAAGCTAAGTCTGCAGTAACATGACAAAACTTTGAGTAAAGGAACAACATTTCAGCCTCATTTGTTAAAATCAACACAAGAGCATTAACTGACCTCTAATACATTGTTCAGGCAACTGTCAAAATGTATTAATTGATATATTTCAAAAAGTGTATCTAATTAATGAAATCCAAGGATCTCAGTTTTACTTTTAATTATTTTATCACTATAAAATGCCATGTTAAATGGTCTACTTTGCTATAAATTCTTGCACAAAATTTATATAAACCTAAAATAATCTAATGTTGCTGGTAATGAATATGAATTTGTCAATAATACAAATATTCTATTAAAAAATAAATACTGAATCGTACTGTTATTACTGACATTATAAATCCATACATTGTGCCTAAGGAATCTAATGAGTGGGACACTGCTCTTATAAAGCCAGGAAAACCAATTCATATTTGGTGTAAACAGTCCTACAAAAAGCCAATATATCTATGTGAAGGAATTTTCTATGAGAAAAAATATGTTTTGTTTGTTTGGTTTTGTTTTTGTTTTTGTTTTTTTTTTCTCAAATAGTAATATTGGGATTGACAGAAATTATTTCTGGCTTGAAAGTATTGTGGTGTCAGGGCAACTGTAATTAAATTCCTTAGATGAATTGCACTCAGACCTCTTTGTTTGAACAATGTAATTTACCATAAAATATATAAACTGATAAAAGGATAAAATACAGCAGATTTTAAAGCTAATTGGATACTAGGGTTATTAAAGGGACTTAGTGTGCTGGTGTTTTCCCCACACTTATCTATTCAAGAAAATGAATTACAGGAGTATTTCAGTCACAAGGGCCAGTGTGAAATGAGCAGGTCGCCTGAGAGAGGCAGTAACAAGCACTAACTGAGCATTGTTACTGCCTCTCAACAATTTCTACAAAAAGCACAGAGCTGGGCATACCTGGCCTTTACCTGACTTCTCAAAGACAGTCTGGATGTTTCAGCATTGCCTTTCATAGCTTGTGGGTTGACTAAAGCTTGTTTTGAAGGCCATGCTTTGTTTTACCTCTCACAAATATATGCCAATCTCCATCCCAACAACCATTCACAGCACTTAACCTCAGATGTAGACAAAAGACTTCGCGGGTCTAAAAGCACTTGCTTTAGAGGTGGAACCACGGGTGGACTTCTGGAGACCCTAAGTTAAGGGGCTGTCCTCTTCCTTTTCACCTATAAATCAAATGATTTAAGCTGCTTTATGACCTATTTCCACATTCTTGGGCCTCAAGCTGTCCCCCTAGCTGTTTACCTGTAAAGCCAGTTGACCACCCAATGACCGTTGAACATTTTTCAGTTGCTTAACCTGTGGTTTCTTAGCACAACTCTGTCACAGCACACTGAAATGACACAAAGTAAACATTGGGAGGAAGAGCAGACAGTTATGTCTTTTATCTTCTGAAATTCAAGTCACTACAGATGTCCTTCTCTATCTCCCTGCTCCCCTTCATGATCTGTTGAGTTTCCTCATAGCTGGGAAAGTCAAACGGAAAAGCAGTCTTCCCCAAATCTCCTTTTCCACAGCATGTCTTCTCTGCCTTAAGAGAGTGTCTAACAGCCCAGGGAGCCTTCTGGAAACAGGGCTCTGACACGTGTCAAAGCCGCTTGCAAATATCAGAAGAACTGTAAGAGAGATCTTGAAAAGTTCCATGCAAGTCTTCGTGTTTTGATTTATTAATAGTACAGCTGTGTAAAGCCATAAACTGGCTGAACCACATCTGGTACAGGGGATTCTTTTTTAAATGAAGGCATAATTGTAGGTCTTTGGAAAGATTTGCTAACCTTTCTCCCACTCTGAGCATAGACCAGTCCGTCTGTTTATAACTGGCTGTCTAAAAGTTCTAGAGGCAATATAATACTTTGCTCCCTTTTAATGGAGCCTCCTGTCTTGTCATGTCATTCTTTGAGAATAAGCCATACAATCCTTCTCCCTCCAAAATCCCAAGCTTGTTCATTTTCCCCTCTACAAAAATATGTGTCCTCCCTCACCCCATTTTGAGAATCTCTGTTTGTCAGCTACATCTTTAGGACTTCCCGACTCTGACTGTACCTGGGCATGTCAAGAGAGGACCTAAGCTACAAGGTAGAGATAAGAAAACACATCCAATTTAAAGAAGTACCCATGGAGAGCTTCTTGAGCAAATAACTGACTGAACAAAGCTTGTAAGGCTTAGTATGTCCTTAAGTATTCTATTCTTAACTCTTTTCATAAATATCGTTGCTTATCATTCCTAGGATTATGTCCTCTCTATAGTATGTCCTCTTGCACTGGATTTCAGAAGGAAGAGTGCCCATTAAATAAGGTTGGGGTAGATTGACTTAATATTATGAGACAATGCTCAGTCATCATCAGTAGCTCTAGTTTCTTGGGTTTGGGGTTATGTTTTGGTTTTGGGGTTTTTTTTGTTTTTTTTGCTAAGAATTAAGTGTTTGTGTTAGAACAAATGAGCATGGAGATGCGGGAAGAGGGAAGATGAAGCATGGAAATGATGGATCAGCTTAGATATTTTATATACAAAGAACAACAATGGTAGTTCTATTTTTGAAGCATTCTAGGGTTAAGGCTTGCTATTTGGTGGGGGAAAAAAGCCAATAAGCTATTAACAATAAGCTCCTTCCTTTTGCATCTCAGCCAAAAAAACCCATGGAAAATTTTAGCAATTACTACAGCATTCCATTGACTCTACTTTTCACATAACCTTAATTCATGCATTGTTGACAGAAAATTAAAAGCTTTAATAATACAGCCATTAGATCTTATGCTTTATTAAAACTATTTGCACACTCTTTGTTGTACTTGTGAGACCTTTCAACAATACAAAACACACTTTTAATACATAAAGAAGCAGAAACTCTCAGGGAAACAGAAGAATATTAGAACAGAGTTCAACAATGTAGGAAAGTACCTGGATAAAAATCCCCTTGCGCAAACATGTCAATCACATAGCGACAGAATGCATATTGATCTAACAGAGCAAAAAGGAAAAAAAGAGTAATGAAGAAAGCAAATTTAAAATTTTGTTTCTATTAAACAATGAAATAAAACTTGGCAGTGCAAAGACACATTTCAGGGACAGTTACTTATATGTTTGGGTTTTGTTCCTGGCTTTCAAGTAATTTATATGTCCAGAAAGAGACAATTTATTGTCCAGATCTAATTCAAGCCTCTCACCCAAGAACTTCAGAGCTACCAGTGTTCCACAGCTGCCAACTCTTCTGGGCTGGCAGGACACAGTGTGTGCCCCAGGTCAGCGGTGTGCAGCCTTGTTACTGCAATACGTCTCGACTCCACACACAAGTAGTGTGCAAACTGCTGTCTGGTCACAGCTACTAAATACTTTTTCTTAGCCTTGAAGATTCATTTCAAATATTCACAGACACATGATAGAAAAATTCAATGAAGTTTTATGTCACAGTATTTTGTTAATATTGTTTTAACAGTATAATCCATACTTTAGTGAATGGGAATATAAAAAGAACTCTGTGTACTTGCACTCCTGTAGGAATGAGATTTTTTCACAGAATTTTATTGTTTCACTACAGAATTATTTTCCAAATACTAAGCTTTACAAATATTTATATAAGTATATATTAAATCTGGATATATATATATTAAAACTATGCTATTCAAAAATTAAGGTTTCTGAATCTAAATGAAACTCTGATTTCAAAAATATTGATGGCTTGTTGATTTCTTCTATACATAAGCAGAGTTGAAGAGTTTGATAGAAATTTCTGTTATTAAGAATGGTGAAGAAAAGTTACCAGATGTAACTGAGTGCAAAAGAATTGCAATATCGCTGGATTCTCCAGTTGACCAGAAAAAAAGTGTATTGCCCAATGGACTCTAAGAGACATTAGCTTTGAAAGTTAATATTGATGATTAAATGCCAACTCTGGTTGGGTAAATTAATTTACAGCTGTCCTTGAGTTAAGCATATTCATCAGTCTGTCCTAGACTGTTCTAGTACACTTCTTCAGCTACAGAAGTTAACCTCTCTTCACCTCCAGTTGCATCTCCCTCTTACCTACAAAGCAACTTACTTTCTCTGTGCCAACTTCAAAACAAAATCATGCCACTTTGGAATACTTAAAAATGTTAACAATGGCATAACTGTTGTATTTAAATGAAAAATGATGTTCCCAAGTATATAACACTCATTCTATTATTTGTTTTCTCATGGAGTTCACTGGCGCATCAGTATTAGTTGATGCTGAGGCATCTATGTGATTGCTGCTCTGTTATGTTGACTGCCAAAGAAGTCCTTGGGTAGAGAACTGCAGTTTTTAAGTCATGATTTCCTATGTGGTGGTAAAAATTAGGAATGGATTAACAAAGCGCATCAAATATCCAATTGTTTCTACTAATGGATAGGAATCCATGCAGCTGTTTCCTGTTACTAAGATGGTGAGAGTGACACCAGTCAATACTGTAGAACCTGGGGTAAAACTTTCAGGGCGTACACAGGGCTGTGGC
The DNA here is from genome assembly GCA_000699545.1 of Podiceps cristatus. Lineage (NCBI taxonomy): Eukaryota > Metazoa > Chordata > Aves > Podicipediformes > Podicipedidae > Podiceps > Podiceps cristatus. Next base: position 11,720 of record JMFS01010614.1, read on the forward strand.
TATAAACACTGCTTTTAAAAACTTTAAGGACTATTCATAATAGTTTCTACTTTTGTATTTAGGAATTCAAATTTATTGTTCTGGCTGGCTCCAGCTTTGGATTCCATCCTTAAGGAATCTAAAGAATTTGGCTGCAATATCTGTCCTAAGCCTATGTGCTAATTTTCTGAAAAAAAGTAGCAGTGTATGTGTGAGAAAACAAGTATGTACAAATCTGTACTCAGTAAACCCATCTAAAGCCACTGCAGTCAGCAAAGTGTTTGAACTGACTTTGACGCACTTGCAAATGAGGCCTCAGTGAGTATTAATACATAAAATGGACCAGAGTCAATACTCTAGCCCAGAAAGCAAAAGGCAGGGCACAGCTCTTGTCCACGAAGCTGAGTTTTCCTTACCTCAAAACTAGCTGCCTCCATCCATGCTGCCCATTGGGAAGAGCCCCTGGATGGCTTTGGGGCGTTGTACAAAAGATTGCTAGATGGCATGGGAGAAAACTATCTCAGGGGATGTAAGCCGTGTGGATAATTACAGGACAGAGCACAAGCCTGTGCTGGCTCTAGTTAGGTTATGACATAGCCTGAGGGCCTAGCAGCTCACACTATTTCATTGATATTAAAATAATCCATTCTTTAAACATAGTAGTATAGACCAGGATCACAATATACTGTGGGTGTTTGAGTTGGGGTCTTTTTTGTTTGGTTTGTTTTTTGGTGTGTTTGTTTGTTTCTTTTGTGGAAATGTAATTTGCATAGTTTTATTTTTTTTTAAAAAAGTCTTATTCTTGATTGTACCTGAGAAGAAAGATTTTTGTGTTAATCTCCACCTCATTGGATTTTTTAGTAACTCAACCCCTGAAAACTGGGATTTTTTTTTAAATAATGAAAGCAGAATGTTAAATTCTGAATAACAAAAATAGCATTTCTACTCTATATGATCTAATAAGGTGCACTGTAACATCCCATTGTAATTCATGGGAATTCTGCCGATCAGCAAAGGTTGAAACCTAAGGAATTTTAAATGAGTACTATTTTCCAAATGTCTTTTCATGGCTAAAAATTAATTTTAATTTAAACTCTCCAGTTAAAAAAGAGAATTTTACACTACAGTTTTTGCCTTGTGACTCTGTAATAGTAGCACAAATATTCTTCTAAGCACTAATAAATCATGTCAAAGTTTGGGACTAGATTCTTACTGAGAAAAACAGTCATAGATATTTCTGTCATTGGACCTCATGTGATTTACCCCAGGAGATGACCTGTCTTTAAAATTTTAATTTCAGTAAGGAATGATGCAACAGAAGGGAAATCATAACAACCCTTCTGTGATTACTGTCATAATTTTTACATCGTTGCAGAAAAGCTGGCAGAACTACTTCCTGACCAAGGAGGAGTAAGGATTGCAGGATCTAGAAATCTTGACAAAACTTCATTGACTTCAAAATTATGTTCACCTTGGGTCACAGTGGGACTGAAATATAGATCTGAATTTTCTGAGGGTATCCAGTTGGGCAGCAGCGGCTTATGGTGGAAAAAGGGAGGACGAAACCAGAAAAGGCAGGTTTCACTGAACATGTGTAGCCCTATCTCCAGTGATAAGGGCAGTTGAAGAGGCTCCTTCCTTCCTCTGCTCCCAGCTGCTCATTCCCACTTTCACCTGCCAGGTATCACTGCACAGTCCCTGGGGTCACACTCTAAAGAAGACTTGCAAAGTGTTCTGTTAATCTTTGATGTTAAGATGGACCATTTTGCTAATATTTATCAGCTAGAGGGGAAAAAAATCCCACAAAATACAAACCAAGAAACAAAAAACCACCACCACTCTCTATTGCTCTCTGTAATCTTTGACCCCTACTTAAAATATTTTGCTGTCAGGGAGCAAAGTGCCTCATATGCACATCATCGCTTTTTGAGAGCCTTATCCTGAACTGTGTAGAGTGGATCCCACTGTGCACTGAAACTCTGTCAGAGCAAACAAAAACTGAAAGAGATTTGCACCTCCCAAGAGGAGCTCAACAATTTGCTGAACTTTCCCCTCGGTCACAACAATCAGCATGAAAGATGCTGCTTTGATTTTATGCCTCAAAGGCTCCAATATTTCAAGGAAAAGCTAAATTTAACCAGAATACAAATAAATGTTAAAAAATACCAGTTCAGCACACTACACATTTCAGGAAGGGGGCTATGTCTCAAAACCTCTCATATTTCTAGAAACATATAATTTAGACAACTCCTAAGGAGTCCAGAGCTGATGCTTACGTTATTCTGAGAGAATCTGCCCAGGGAGATTCAGATATCCCAGCAGGGATGGCTGCTTTGATGCTCAGGCATAACGATTTATCTGTGGTTATCAGCTGCAAGGATCAGATAGGTGCGCCACGCAATGCTGAGCTGCCTCTATTAGTGTCAGGATAATCCCGGGCCTGCAGTGTGGCAGTTCGTACAGAGCGCCAGGTCCTGCCGCTTTCATTCATACAAAATTGTACCTAACACTATGGAAGAGCCACAGGGACATCCGGGAATGAGTCACTGCAACTTGGGAGTGGAAGAACCCAGACAGACTCTGACAAAGAGGAGCGCATAGTTAACATGTCCGTTTGGTGTTGATGCACGATCGTTCTTTGTTTTATCACTTAATTTCTTCCTTTCACCAGGGTAATGTAATTTCTTTCCTATTTAGGAGAAATTTGGAAGCTGGTCACATCAAATTACATCAGGTGGGTCACTATGTCATACAACACCTGACAACGTGACAATGCCTCATATAATCCAATGTAAGACAAATTACTACATTCCCTTTCCTCTACTGCTACTTTCCTTACTGTTACAGAGGACAAATGCAGATGTAGAAAAAAATTCTCAACAGATCATTGGACAGTCTGTATTTTCCAAAATAACTCACTTAGCAATACACTGCATAAAATGCTACTGAGCAAATCCATGAAGACTCAGGCCTATCTGAAGATAAATTGGTCCTTGTTAAAGAAGGATTTAAAGTAAAATAAATCTTTAGCCATGACAAACAGAACATGCTGATTATACAGATTAAACTTATTCCATTTTCAATAGTCTCCTCATAGCATTGTGAGATTCATCTGTAATTTATCTGTACTGAACATTTGTTTTTCATGGGTGGACTTTGGTCCTTGCCAGCTTTAACTCCATTCTCTCTGCTTCTTCCCTACTACCTTTTTAAGATCTTCTTCTGGTTCCTCCTGGTTTTGTTTACCTTGCTTTTCCGATTTAGTTACAGTCTGAAGAGCTTTCTCCTCCTTAACTTTCGGTTTGGCCTTTATTAGCCCAACTTCTGTTGTTTTAGTCTCTGCCTGCTTGACCTTCTCAGCTGTCTTTGCTTCTCCTTTTCCATCCTTCACTTCCTTTTTAACTTTTGCTTCCACTTTAGGGCTCTTTATTTTCTTCTCCTCTGCAGGTAATAAAGAAAAATCTTTCAGTGTCATTCCATCCCCCTCAAAATAATACTCAAATACCATTTATTTTATCTTGTGATATTACTAATGAGTATCTCTTCATTATTAACACTTTGCTCAGATCTGATGAAAACTATAAAGCCCCAAAACCAGACAGACCTGGAAATATGAGATGCAAGTATGTTTTGTCTTCACTTCTGTACCAAGTATTTGATTGATACTAAATACAGTAGGCTATGGCAAATAATGTTAAATGTTTCTAATGGCAATATGATAGCTTTTATGGTATAAACTAGGAAAACAAATGTTGACCATTAAGCAAATAAATACGGAAGGTATTTCCAGACTAAATCTGAGTGACTTTAGACTTCAGAGTTCAGAGCTAAACTCTGTTGTAAATTGCAAAATTAGATCATTTAAAGCGTGGCTATTTGTAAGGGTCGTTTTTGTGGACTAATTCTAGGTCTCTGCACAAGAAGTCTTGAGTTTTTGGGTCTCTATGCACACTGGTTCCCCAGGCTGGAAGACTAGCCTGAGATGGGCCAGTTCATGACCTGCCTCACAGCAGAGTGAGGAGGTTTCCAAGGAGAATTATCAAATTGTAAATATCAGTGGCTGAAGCTATACAGAAGCTGGTGAGACCAGGAGTATTCCTTCTGCTTGTGTATACCAGCAGCTTTTTCTCGCCTGAGACATGGATGCAGACAAAATGTGTCTTTCTAGTTCACTTCAGTGGAAAAATCCAGCAGTAGTTAAAAATGACACTGAATACAGTTTAAACTGACCTGTATAGTGTGATGTTCACACTTCTGTTTTCTTCATAGCTCTGTTTCTACCCTTGAGACCAAACTTGTATGCTGCAAAATCTATGTGTTCTGTGAGGCTCTAGACTTCTATTTCTATTAAGCCGCTGGGCTGACTAGACTGATTTTATCAAGATGTAAACTGAATAGTTCCATCTATTCTATAACAGTATGCAAATATTTATATAAGGACATTCCTACTTCCAAACAAAACCATGGTATGACCAAGTATTGCTGGCTAGTGAAGAAAGAATTTCCTTACCTATTTATGGTGAAAATGCGCATGTCAGATCACTTACAGATAGGCCTACTTCTGTTTCAGGGAAATGATGGGTCATACCTTTAATTCTCAACTTTGAAATTTCAACGGGTTTTAAAAGGGATCATGCATAGAACTAACCCCTGGATGTTCTAGACAGTTAATTCAAATTATATTTCAATATCTTTATAGTGTCATGTAGCTGATTTTTCATATACATTATATTCTCTGGTCCAGTAAAATAAAGTTTATGAATTTTAATATAAATTCTGGTTAAAAATGTAGTATAAATACCTTTGGGAGGTGGTTTCTTTTCAGCTTTTTCATGTCTTTCAGGTTTGTCTTTTTGAATTACTAGAAAAAAGTAAAATTGTATATTAGGGAAAAAACTCACAAAGAATGAGAAATACTGCTAAAACACAACAACATCCCTGGAAATTTTATGTTTCTTAATGATTCCTGTTTTTCAGTTTGCCAAATTCTTGCTTCTTTTCCTCAGGTTCACACACAGGGGCAAAAAATCTTCAAAATATCTGTTGAGACTCACCTAACCAGAAGACAAGTCAGTCATGCAGATCTGAAGCTTTGTAGGGAATGTTTATATTGCATATTCCAGATGACACAAACTTGCTCAACTCAAGTTCTGAGCAGACACAGGCTTGATCTTTTTGTGCTCCAGCCAACAGGAAGCTGTGCAGCTACATTTGTCTTACAGAAATGTGTTTTTCTTAGCTTGGGCTCACTGTTGTACAAACACAGCCACAAGCCCGGTGCTCACTTCAGAGCCCAGCTCAAGTGAGTTCACGTCTGCACAGGATACACTCTGTAAACACACACTGCTATGTCCCAGAAAGGTTGTCAAAATTTTATGTGGAGACTTCTATCTTTCAGCTCTTGGTCACCATCCAGACACATTGCCGGAACAAAACAGCCTTTAGAGTTAATTACACTTCTTTCAAGTGATAACTACATAATAGCAACATCCTCTCTAACTGAATTCCAGCCCAGAATTGCTGTCTGTATGAGCCATGATTGATATTTAGACTAGTTTTCCTTTTTTTTCAAGAAGACAGCTGTTTCTAAGATGGTGTGTTCAAATGGCATTCATATCACTGAAATATTCTGGAGCCTTTAACAGGGGTTGAAGAAGTACCCTAAGTCTTTTTATTGAGTGTAGAGAAAACCTGCTGACTGTGGGCAAGTAGCCACCCGATTTTTAGTGCACCTGCTCCCTGAAGTTGGCCTGGACCTGAGCACCCTCTTCTCCTAGGGACCGCAGGTGGGTGAAATGGCCCCTCAGCACTGCTGGGAGCTGATGCAGTTTAGAGCAGGCCCCAGACGAAAGGGAGGTGAGCCAGGCAATGGAAAGCTCAGCAGCATGCTGCCATCAGAAATGTGCCTTTGGAAGGAAGCGCTGAGGGCAACGAGTGCTCTAGGGCACCGAGTCCACCCACAGGGACCTGTACGGCATGGAAACTATTCAAGTGAGGTTGCATGTCTGTATGTCACACTGCAGCGGCATATCTCCCTAGCTACCAAGTGGCCAAATTTTTCATAACATTTTCCAGCCAGTGACTGGAGTCATGGCTGCTATTAAACCCATTAAAGCTCTAAGCAATTATTTGGTTAGCTAGCGGAAGATAAATGAGTAAACAGGCTGGCTGCTCACTAGGAATATCTCAGTGATTCTTGGAAGTTATTTTCTTTTCAAATCTACACAGACACTGTGAGCATTTATTTTCTCTGGACTACTTCAGTGTGATTTAAGTTTTTTAATAAAGTGCTACACTTTCAAGTTACACACTGAAAGTAGAAAAAATGACCAAAATAACCTTTGAAAAGAGAAACTGGACAATGGCTACCTTTCAAAGTCTTTTAAGGCTTTAAATCTTCATTCCACTTTTTCTCCTTCTTCACTCCTACTTTCTGTTTTACATTTCTCCTTAGAGTAAGGTCAAGTCCAATAAAGACTGATTTGTACATTTGAATCTACATTGTCTGAGTAGATTCAAATCAAACCTAATTAATTCATGCATCCCATCATCATGAGATTAATCTGAATGCTGTAATAGACTATTATTAAGATACATTGCATGGTATTTTACTCAAGAGTTTACTGAGTAGAAGTAAGAAAAGGCAAAGACTGAAACCTAACTTCATTACAGAAATATCTGGCTTCTGAAAAGTAATGCATGTAAAAAAACCCAACAACAACAAAAACACCCTCAAAAACCTCAAAGCAAAAACATCAAAATGCCAAGCAATAATAAATGTTAGTCTTTTAAAAATGGCATAAAAGGGCAGGCTGACTGGATTTTTGAATCCCCTTGTCCAAATCATGGCTAAAGATGGAATTATCAGTCAAGAGAATACTGAAAAACACCTCTCATACACAATGTTGCTTCAGAATATATATGATAATTAGTATATGTGTAAATATTAACCAAAGTCAATACTGCTGTGGAGGACAGTACAAATCATGTACTGAAATGAAAATGTTATTGCAAAAAAATAAAGGCAAGGAAATGAAAATCTATTTTTGGATGTGATGGAAGACGCAGACTGAGAGACAGTAAACACTGGTGCATTAGGTCTGCACCAGATTGAAAACTGATACACAAAAGAAAAACTTCTTTGCATGCAAATTTCTGAATTCCATTGTACTGGAAAAGACAGCAAGGAATTCAAATATAATAGTCATAGGCTTATTTCTTTAGCTGCACAAGAATGATTCTTAATTACCTCTGTGCATCAAAACAAGAGAGCTAAGCAAGAAATTTATCCTGAACAAGACTCCACTCGGGCTGATCAAGACCTGCTCAAGCAAAAGTGAGAGCACCCAAAAATGTACAGCATGGACTAGAAGAGCTATATACTGTAAATATTCATCTCCACACTCTCCCGAACTATATAAGCACTGAAAATCTAAAATTGTACAACATCCAATTTACCTTTAGAAAGTACTTTCTTTTCATGTTTTTCTTGCTTTTCAGGTTTCTCTTTGCGAGTAACTAAAAATAAATAACAACAACATTAATGGTTATTAAAAAAGAGAAATGTTGCATTTTAAGTGATAAAAAGGAGAAAAATGATCCAGAGACAAAACTAGGCACCATGGCTATCCATGCAAAGAACCAGAAAGACTGGTTCAGCTGCTACTATCTGATGTTGACGCCAGAACACGTGATTTGAACTTTCAGAAACTCATCTACTATCCATGAGGTCTCTGCCATCGTCTGGGGGAGGAATGGCCTTTTTGGCACAACTGTAATCCCATGAAAGAAGTTAATCAAGAGGAGTTATGCTTATTTATGTTTTTTACTGGTTCATTTTGTTTGTTTATAGTGTCATTTTTCTGTTTGTTTTGGTTTATTGTTATTTTTGAGCTTTCCTGTTTATTACTTTAGTTCATTTCTGAAGGATTTTCTGAACTCCTCATAACAACTAACAGTTTTTCCAGCTATGAATGATTAAACACTATAATTAATTACAAATATAATTGCAATGGCATTATAACTAATGCTCATTGGGGCTTTTTGTTTGCTTTTAATTTCCACTTTACAAATTGAAATAAAGTACACTGTAGTGACTAGATTTCTGGCTCAGGTTTCAGAATACACCTGAGTTGTGCAATAGTCACTGAGTGGTGGGTAGTTTGGAATATTCTATGTGGGCTCTGATTTTCTATTTTTTTTGCTATTAATATTTACACAGTAACTTGTCCACGGGTGCACAGAACTGATATTTGTATGTGTTCATATCCCCTGAGGTGCCCTACAGGGACAAGGTGTGTGAAAACACTCAGCTGCCTACTTGGCTCTGGCATACGAGTTTATACTAAGAACACAGAAATATATGCATGAGCATTGCTACGTACTCTCCAGCCTTGTGCTGGTGTTTCAAAAGAAAGGAAGAGTTGTGGAAGATAAAGCAGCACTAGATACCTATTAATTGCAAGTAACTACTTAAAGAATTAGTCCTGTCCTATTCAATGCTGCAGCCCTACTCAAAATTGTATTAAAAACATTTTTTTTACATGGTCTGCCTCATTACCTTTGTTTACAGGCTGTCAGGAGTTTTTCCTGGATGACTATATTCCCTTACTAACACAACAGGTATTACCATACTTACTGTGAGTGTTGGAAATATGTGGAGATTACTGGGAGATTATACTAATCCAGAGAATAAAATATTTTATCTCCCTTCCTCGGGAAAATAAAAAAACAACAACCTAAAACCAAACCAACAAACATGCAGAAAGAATACAAAATGCTATTCAGTCTGCATGTCTGTAAACCTTTATATGATCTCATGATTTTTTTCTATAAAGTTCTATAACATTTTTTCCAATCAAGGGAATTCATAAATGGAAATTGAGTAGACGATTAGTTCTGGGGTACCTCAAAATGTAAAATAAATGCTGATATTAAATCATTACCTGCATGCCTTTCCTTTTTCTCAGGTTTTTCTTGTCTTTCCAGTTTGTCTTTCTGTGTCACTAGGAAAGAAGAAATGCGTTCATATATATTAAAAATACTTGTGGAAAATCTTAAGTATCAAAAATAATTCTACCAAAATAAGCCCTAGGAGACAAAATGGCAAATTGTGTTACTCCTGAGCTATCCTGTGCATATCTGCACAGCACACTTCATATGAGACGGGTGTGAGCAGACAACTCTGGCTAACAAGTTACTGCTTACCATCCAAGCCATGGTAACATGCCTCAGCACTTTACTACAGTAACATCATTGTTTGCAATTTTTTGTCCATTCCTGAAGAGAGATTTTCAGAAAACTGTCAAGAACTAAGGCAGAGGTCCCTGTAAATGCTGCTGACTGCACTAGAAAGAGGCCATCACCTGGGCCACCCCATACTCTGTCAGGCAAAGGCTCGTAAAAACCCTGGAATCAATCCTGGAGCATAAGAACATCACATGCACAAATGACACATCTGTCACTTGCCAGCTGGCTTGAAATGGATAACCAGTAATGGATACGGATAGCTAGTAATGGATACAGATAGCGAGTAATGGACACTGGCTGAGATCAGTCCCTGGCAATGACGATCTCAGAGCCATAATTAGGTGCCCAGTATGTGCAAAGTAAAAACTACATTATGACAGTGGAAACTGTGTTATGCTATCCACTCACTCTCATAACATTTTCCACTCACTTTTCTTGAGATTTTACACAATAATTTTCCATACAATGGGAAATAAGTATGTGGATTTTAGAGCACTTCAGAAAAACCAGCTGTGAAACTGCAAGCTAGCTTTTACTCCAACTCCTGTGGAGATTTCATCCCAGTTTAGTAAAACTCCCTTTGTCAAACATGAGAAAATAAGGAAGTTCTTTTACAGTATTGTGAATTCCAGACCTAATGGAAGCAAAACAAGAAGAGTAGGGAATATTCACTCACATTTTTTAGCAATATGGAGATGAAATACATGAATTCCTGACATAGCTGACTGAGTCACTTCTGACCGAGACACTTCTAATTATTCTCTGTGTCATTAGATAGCTTTCCTAAACTTCATCACAGAAGGTGATTAGAAATTAGAATAAGATCTTATTTACTCTCTCCATTATCTAAATCTTGAAAGGGGACTGTATGTAAAGCAGAAAATAAACAGTTAAAATACAGGGATGCAGTGAAACTTTGGAGTCTCCCAGTCACACTACAAGGAAATGGGCCTTAGAAAGACACGTATCCATAGTCATAGTTTTACAATATAATGTACAGTCTGGAAGCAATGTTTCTTAGTACTATGGATACAAAGAAACTCTGTACTCTGTAGTGTTTTAGTAGCAGTAGTTAACTAAACAAAACTAAGCAATACGTCCACTTTGAGATAAAATACAGTTAAGTATTCAGAGTATTAGTAGGAGTTAAGACAAGGCAGTATAATAATTCTTATTCTTCTTCATTGGCTATCTGAGATTGGCTGGGATTATTTTTTCCTGTTCTAAGAAACTTCTAAAAACATTGAATACTGTTCTCCTATCAAATCATATTGAAGAGTTTCCCAAGTTTTCCACACATGACACATTCATTTTTTAATATGGGACATTATAGTCTTTGCTCTGACATTTTTCCAAACCTCAGAAAAAAATCCTTTTATTACCACCATTCCATTTTCTAGCAATAAATATTCATTCTAACAGAAACCTGAATTTACATGCCTGCCATTAACCTCTAGACTCAGTCTTGCTAACTCAATGTATTTTGAATTATTTACATAAAATAGAGAAACTCCAGAGACCATTAGAAAGGCACAGATTTCAGAAAGGTGAACATTCACTTGGGTTGTGAGACTCGTGTTCTTGTTCTGAAACAAAACAGCTGTGGCAGGATATTGGATCTTCCCTTTTTGGGGTGATTACTTATGACCATTGGCCTATTTGCTCTTCCAGAATGGGTTTCTTCCCACAGCCTGAGACTTTATTAATCACATTTTTATGTAAAGAACATATTCTCAGAGGGCTTAAAGTGTTTTGACAAGTAGTTGTGTTCCGACCAAAGTCCAGTTTGCCAACAAGTCTGTCACAAGAGGCAAACTAGATGGTGGCTCTTGGAGCCCAGAGCTAACTCATGAGTCATGGGTGGAGAGGAAGCACTATGCTGATTCTGACTCCTATGACAGGCTGACCTGTAATTTGTTGTCAGCATACACCAACAACAAATTAGTAAATTCTCTCTAACACTCTCTCCCAACATCTCTGAAATGAGTCTGGGGAATTTTTTTTCTAAGGCAGGTCTCCAAAGCAAAATGCCTCCAGAGACCATGCCCTGTATGTTATAATTTATTAATTACATTTTGTTCAGAAGTATTCCCAAAGACAAATATTATGCTTGGATTTGTTCAAGAAGAATAGAAAAGGCACCTATTTATGCTCTGGGCATCTTTTACATAAGTTAATAATACAATAAAACCTTATTCATTAATCTGAATATAATTTTAGCCTCTCTACAGCATGATGAATTCAAAGTGCTTTTAAAATCCTCATTCTCCTTCCAGCTGGGTTTCACAACACTTTCTCCATCCTTAAACATAATTGGGATTTACATGAAGGGTCTGAGAGTCAGTAGAATAGACTGTTTTGAACCACTAGTAAAAAGACAAAGAACATCAAATGCTTAATACATACCCTTTAGGGGTTCCTTCCTCTCAATTTTTTCTTGTTTTTCAAGTTTGTCTCTGTGAATTACTGGAAATAATTAAAAAAGAAAACAAACATAATAAATCTGTAATCTGGAGGTATTATGTACACCTATTATTTCACCAAAGATATTAAGGAAAAATATTTGTGAATTCATGTAAGAGATTTTAGCTCTGAGTCACGGGTACTAGATGATGTATAGACCTTCTTAATATCAATATTTAATTCCAGATCCAAGAAAAATATTTTCCCTTGAATAAGATTTCAGATGTTAGACCATATTTTTGTAAAGTAAGTGATTATTCAACAACCTTAATCTAATCCCTGGGATCTCTTTTGGTCCCATTACATAAGCACCCTGACTCTAAGATTTCTGACAGAGGAAATTATTTTCAGTCCCTGACAGCATTGCTTTCTATTCTTAACAAAAAATGGCTAGCATATTGCTTTCCATGCTCTATTTTCTTTATTTTTAGCTGTTACTTCAGTCATGGGATGGATTAACAAGAAAGCATCTCTTTTAATCAGAGCATAACTTCAGGAAGAGGAGCTGTTCAAAACACAAGCAACTACATGTCCTGCTAGAAGCAGACAAACATGAATCCTTATGGACTCCATTGCTCACCCGACTTTCAGACCATGTTTTTGGACATGGCTGTATTCCACATCCCAATGATTTGGATGATAGACAAAAATGTTCCTTGCCAATCTCTACTACTATAAGACGACATAGTTTTGCAATTTCAGGGAAAAAAATATTTTCTTTGCAATACTCAAGTTTCTGTCAACAAGTAAACCACAGAAAATACAACTCTGATTAGAGGACAAGTGTGAGATTTATACACAAGCACAGTAATGTTTTTGCATACATTCATCTCACCAGCCTTGCAGCAAATGTCATTTTACAGAGGTGCAAGCATTTTTTTTTGTTGGTTAAATATTTCCTCATTAAAAAAAATAGGTTCATGTCTTTAAGAAAAATCATTCCAAACATTCAGTAATTTCATTATGTCTTGCATGTGTTTGCATTACCCAAATACATTTCCAGTCATACCAGGTAAATTATTGTTGATAACAATTAGCGGTACAGCGGAAAGAGATTGAAGGGAAATTTTTCAAAGCCTTTAAGGGATGTGGACAGCCAATATATTCCAGAAAAAACAGGCTATGAAGAACGCAGCAGTGCCAGTAATGTATTATTGAATGAATTACAGACTGTAACTCATTGCATTTCTTTAGGACATCTAGTAGCGTACCAAGGAAAAGCACTCCTCTCTCCCTATACCGTGTTGAACTTAGACTGAATATTTTTTGCAGAAACTGTAGCGTGCTTTTACATCTTATATTTGTATTAGCAAGTGCTAGTTCTGTGCAAAACACTTTGAGCCAGCACATTGTCAGTTTTGGATGGGGCAATAAGCACAGTTTTGCAAACAATAGCTCTGTGACGGTCAATGGCAGTGAAACATAAGCTCCTGCACATCAGACAAAGGCCCTTGTAGCCTCTAAGCCAAAAAACATAGCTGAACTATGCAGAACAGATTGGCAATCAGAAACCTTGGGTTTAGCCACAGAACATCTTACTTGTGTAAGAGAGACTGTTGCGGGGTTTTTTTGGTTTGGTTGTTACTTTAATTTATTCTAGTTTTTCTATAGCATTTCCCTATTTCATGCCTTGGAAAAAAACCCAAATGATCCTTGAATGACACTAACTGAAATGACTGTGAAGAGAGGCTGAGGGAGCTGGGCTTGTTCAGCCTAGAGAAGAGAAGGCTGCGGGGGGACCTCATTGCAGCCTTCCAGTACTGAAGGGAACATACAAACAGGAGGGGAATCAACTTTTTAAAAGGGTAGATAGTGACAGGACAAGGGGGAATGGACTAAAGCTGAAGGAGGGAAGGTTTAAATTAGATATTAGGGGGAAGTTTTTTACAGAGAGGGTGGTGAGGTGCTGGAACAGGCTGCCCAGAAAGGTTGTGGATGCCCCATGCCTGGAGGTGTTCAAGGCCAGGTTGGATGGGGCCCTGGCCAACCTCATGTAGGTCCAGGCCTGGAGGTTGGTGTCCCTGCCTATGGCAGGGGGGTTGGAACTCTATGATCCTTGGGGTCCCTTCCAACCCAGACCATTCTGTGATTCTGTGATTCTGTGACTGTCAGCAGACCTTAAAGTGGACAGAAAAATCTAGTTTAAGGTTCCTTCACATCATCAAAATGGTGTAAAGAACTAAAATGCGTGGACTCCAAGCTAAAACCATGGAGAAGGGATCAGTTGGCTCCTTCTTGAGAAATAAAAGTAACTTGATGTATCTGGGCAGGGAGCCTGGAATGTGGATAAGCTGGGACCAGGCTGGCATAAGCATAAGCTATTTTTCTCTTCCCAATGATAGGCTGAAGGCGATCTCTGGTCAGTTCAAGAGCCCTATTCTGTGTGTTGATATCCCCAGAGTCTCAGAGTTCGCTAATCTCAGATTCCAATGTTTACCATTACCTCTTATGGACACTGTCAGAGCTACGGCTTTTGGGTAGAACCTTATCCGGAAAGGGCAGGTGTTGCCAAAAATTAAAGGGTTCATGTTTCAGGGCTGTGATGACTGGCCATTTTTGACTCTTCAATCACAGTGCAGCGGGGACTCCAAAGTCCACTGAAACTTTTGATCTGACAAACTTCAATGCGATTTTTCTTTTTCATATTAACTCTGGTTCTCCCCCCTGAAATGTTTTCATGTTCAGCTTCATATGTAGTCCTAAAAGCTCTGTCATAGAAAATCACTGTCTACAGATCTTTTCCAGATTTAGTCACTTGGATATCCATTTCTTTATAAAACACTTAATACATGCCGCTTTTCAAGCCCATAGTGTTTAGGTGTGACCATTAGGTTTTAGAAAAAACCCAGGCTGGTCACAGTGTCCTGTTTCTGGGAAAAAAAACTAGAGTTAGTAAGATTTTCTATTTTTGCATAGAAAAAACAAATAGAAAGCACATAAAAATGCTTTTAAGGCTGTGAGTTAAAACACTCTGCAGCTGAAAACTTTATTCAACTTTAATTCAACCATTTTACTAGCTTTATGACACACTTTGTAATTAAAAGATCGCCTCTTTTCTTTTTTTAATAGGATGCTAGATTCATACAGAAAAAAAAAATAATAACTTAGCCTAGTTTTATGACAATTGTGTAAGCTAAAATTTTCCCACAATTTAAAGAAATTTCCTTGGACTTTCTTGCAAATACCAAAAAAAGCATACACTCAGAATGAACTGTTATTTGCATTGGAAAAAAAGTAACACCCCAACCTACTTTTCACTAACCTAGATTTTGGAAATTGCTGAAACATTTTTATATGACTTTGAATGAAAATTCAGCCTGAGGCAAAAAGATGAGCATGAAAAATTTCATTTTCAATGACTGGAGTGTGGTAAATTTATAAATAATCTAAACCAGGAGTTTATAATGGAAAATTTTAAGGTAATTTAACAATATATTCCAAACAATCATATGAGAATATTGCTATCTACTTCACGTAAAATTAAGAACAAGAAGCATAATATATATGAGAGATTTTTCCAAATTTCAGTCACCTAATAGTATATTTGATTAGCATCAGGTGGAAGACATAGTGAAGGGGGATATGATTTAGTTTTTCTTCATTACAGTGTTTGAGACAGAGACATTCCCCATCCCTAAAAAGCAAGAGCGAAAAGAAAAGATGTAATAAGGAGGCACTAATTCCATACCTAAGGGAAGTAAAAATAGTTTCCAGCTGAGTAAGTCTTAAATCTGCTGCTTAGTATAAAGCTTGGTGATGAGTGCAATAAGCATGAAGCAGAGATTGCTTGCTCCAGCTAACTGACTAAGTGCTTGTCTACAGAGCAACACTCAGGAAAGTTAAGATAAATGAACTAATACAATGAAGTTAGAGTGCATTAGTCAGAAAGCATTAAATCTGTGTGCAGAGGCTTTTATTCAGAAGTAAAGTAACCTTGGATGGCTATAACTCAATTCTTCTTGAAGGAACACTCAAAAAAAAAAAAAAAAAAAAAAAAGAAAAAAGGAAAGGGCTTGGTCTGGAGAGGAGCACAGGCTTCCAGGTCCAAACCAATGATCTAAGGAAATCCCGGCAGTTAATGAACTATGGAAGCAACTTCCCTCATTATAAACCACCCCAGTTACCTGTGAAGAGGGAAGAGGCTTGCCTCTGAGCTTGCCCAGATCTTCCCCAACCAGTGCCAAACATGCACGCACTGCTCACTGCAGCATCTAACCCTGTGCTGGATTTACCCTTTCAACGCCAAATGTGCATGCCTATATGAGAGCAACACAATGTCTCATGAGTTATATCTTTGTACAGTTTAAGATTAGATTTAATTGCAGCAGTCAGACAGTGCTAGATCCATCTGAACTGAGAGCTAGGTTTGACAGATACTGCTGGTAGTCAAACTGGCCACAGCACTGGCTTCACCCCAGGCTGCTATAAACCCATACAGCTAAATGAATACTTGACAGCTGTACCTGAGCCACTAGTTATATCTGTACCATGTTACCTAGTTTAAATTTAACTTGGGTGCATCTGTAGCTGTACCTCCAGAAAGCAGCGTACACAGCCCCTGTGTCAAATGTAAATACACCATTTAACTTGCTAATTTTGTCAGCTTACTTGAGTTTCTAATACACTGTAGATTTTCATGGTCCAGCTCTAAATTTATCTATTTAGCTGTTTTAAATACCTTATCTTTTCAACTACAGAAAATTAAATTATAAGGACACATTATATTTGTCTTTATAATCTCATAATTCATCCATATGCTAAAACAGAGATGGATTTATTCTGTGATGTTTAATATTTGCATTATCAGTATGGACCTATTAACACGTTGATAGGAGTAGGAGGGACAGATATGTGCTACACGTAGTAAATGAAACAGTTTTGAAGGGCTTGGAATTGATTTATCAAATCAGGCTGAATTCAGAGAAAATTTCTGCAAAAAAACCCAGAGGCTACTGCTAATTCAGAGACACATATATTTGTGCTAAAATCACTGTGATTTAATCTATAGCTGTCAGAGGTAGCACTTCATCATCACATTGTCTTCCATACTTCACTCCAACAGCAATGTATTAGTGAAGTGTATTTGGGAAAATCCACACAGTAAATCAACCTTTTCCCATTCCTTCTCAATGCCTGTTGCAATAAGAGATATTTCCCAGAAATGCAGGTCAGTTCATTTCACTGTTAATACCAGTTTCCCATAAAAATCAAAAATGATTAGTACATTTGAATTATCATTGGACCTTCCATTAGGCAGAAATTATATACTTAAATATCTGCTTTTATCTCAATATATTTTATTATTGTTCCTCCTTGTTGCCAAAGTACTATGTAATTACCTCTTATTCATGGATAGTAAATAGTAATAACAATTATAACACCCACTTCTTAAACGGCCTCCAGCAGCAGCTCAGAGCCTTGGAAAGTCTGTGTATGTCACAAAATGAGAGACTCCCAGGATGGCTGTCCCAGGCTGAGCCAGCCCCGTCCCTCAGCCTCTCCTCTCTGGGCCACTGCGCTGCCATGACCATTGCAGTGGCCCCACACTGAACTTGGCCCTGTTTATTCGTGTCTTTCCTGCACTGGGAAGCCCAGAACGGGGCATAGTCTCTAGATGCGGTTTTATGAGAGCTGAGTACAGGGGGACAATTAATCCCTTATCTCCACTGACTGGCCAAGCTCCTGCTCATACAGTCCAGGGCACTGTTTGCCTTTGGGAAAGTACTCATACATCAAATACCAAATTAGAAAGACCCCATTTTGTAGTGAATTTGTGCTTATTTGTACACATAATCATGAAATAATTTAATTTCAGTGCTCTTAAGCATGAGCAAATGCTTTGTTGAATCATTACTCAGAGTATTTCTTCTTTTCAGGATTAAATTGTTTAAGTACAATAATTGAAATGGACTTTATTGCTAGTAGCTTATCAAAATATTTAATTAAAAGCAAATTTTAGGGTATAAGATTGCCTGGTTCTTAATACTGTAAGTATCTTTCTTATAATTTCAGCCACTAACATCTGGGATTTCCATTCATTCTATCTATTCCTCCTATTCTGGTACAATCTTTTCAAAATGATGCTTATGGGTGGAATTCCCTTGTAAATATTGCGACTTGGATTCAGGGGGTTTGACTATACAAAAATATACTTAAAATTACTTTAAAAACTCTAGTGTCCCCATATGTTTAGGTGGAGGACTGAAATTTGTTTGGGGTGTTTGCTTCTATTAAAAACTTCATTTTACCTCTAGATTTTTCCTATTGAAACAGTAAAAAATTGTATTTGCACATGCTTCCTGGAGGTACTTTAGAAGGTAACAGTAAAACTCCCTAAACATTCATGTCTTTATCATGCTCTAGCTTGAGGCCAGACAGAATATTTTCTTCTAATTGTTCCTCCTATGTACAAGATGCATTTTTGGGACTACATATGAAAATGAAAAATATAAAAAAAAGTTTGTCCTGTTTTTCAGTAAGTGATTGAATAATTAAAGATTGCATTATCAGGCACATACATAAAGGGACTTAACTAATGACACCTGATTTTTTTTTTTTTTTTTGCTGATATCTTATAATTTGTTTGCAATCATTTCTGCAACATTAATGTTCTTCTATATAAAGCAATGCACTTCTGTATAGATGAAATGGTACAGAACAGACTGTTTTGGTCAAAGCTGCAACTTCATTTGTGTTTTTAGAATACTGTGCTTGAAAAGACCCTAACTGGGATCCCTTGCTAATGGCTCTGAGCTCATTATTGCCTGGCTAGGACACTGATACCCTAAAATATTCATTTTCATACAACATGATATATTAAGTAGTTGGGAAGCAGTTCTAGCTACTCCAGATGACCCCGATTAGCACAGAACTGGAGAGCTAGCACTAGAGGTGTAAAATACTGTAAAAAGATATAAAGACTATATACAGAAATGAATACAATTGTCTGAGGGAGAGTGTATGTATATACATGTTATTTTTAATAAGCTTCCTTCTTGCTTCCTCCTGCCATTGCTAAGCACAGCACTGAGCATCAGAGAGATGCTCATCAAATTTTATGTGGCCTAACCTTTACAGAGGAAGCTTTCTTAGGCAAAAAATCTGCACATATCCCAGGAAAATTCTTTGTTTACATGACATGAAAACCAGTCCAAACCAGTTCCTCTGTGGATTTTTGGAAAGTGCCAGTTAGAGGAGATTAAACAGTCTGAAAAGAGAAGTTTCTTAAAATGGACGCTTTTCTTATCTCTCATACACACCTGGCTCACTGTTAACTACGACTTGCTAACTTGGATGGCACCCACTGGCCTATGAATTTGCTTTCTTCCTTGCCCAACACACTTCATGCCTTTTGCACTAGAGGAAGTTCATCGGCATTCTACTTTCTTGCACCTTTGCTACAAAGAAGATTCCTAGATAAGTTTGGGCAGGAGAATATTATTGCGGATGAGCATTTCCAATATAGCCACACAAACATAAAATGACACTATTTGTTAATGCTAAGGCATACATGATGTTTTGATCATTTACAGTCTGTGCCAACTAAATGTTTCTATAATAAAACAATGGTAACAAATGTATATTACAGACATATATGTAGGTAAGCAGACAAAAAAAATAAAGTTACCCTTCGGTGCTGTTCGTTTCTCAGGTCTCTCCAGTTTCTGTTTATGAATTTCTGAAAGCAATGCAATGTAGAGTTATCCATATTAAAATAGTTTTCATACATGAAAATATCAGTTGCGTTCTCATAATAAAAAATAACTAAGTGCTTCAAATATTATAGCAGAGCCACGGCTTTATCGTCTACATGTTCAGAATTATATATAATAAAGCTCAATTTTATATATATGCAGACACTTTATATGGACAAAAATCATAACATTAAATGACTTTAATAATTATTCTGTTATTCTGGTCCTAATAGAGCAATACAGCTACTTTTAAAGTCAAGAATAAGTTTTGCTGCTCTATAACAGATATACAGTAATATGTATTGGTCATGAATCAGAAAAACATGCTTTAACTAAACATTTTTCTGTATTTATCTTGAGTTGTATACCAGGATTAGTATTTTATATTTTCCAAATTATTTTTGGAAGGAAAAAATGGTCTTTATACTATGTTTTCTATTTTTTTTTTTAAAGCTCAAATGCTCAATTGGTAGCTCCAACACCCAACCAAATGTAGCCTCAATGTTGCATACAAATTACAGAGACTGTTGTCTCGGAGAATGACTTGTTCTAATCATGCTGTATATCATTGCACTGAGAACTGTCTTGTTAGAAGAGGAAGTAGTACAGTATTTTCCTGCCCTTGGTATGTCATCTCTTTTGAACAAAATTCCTCACCTGTGACATTGATATTAAATTACTGTTATATACCTCTGGAACTGTTTTTTTCCTACTGCTCTTATTGTGCTAAAACCAGGATAATATAAAAAATGTGAAATGTTGAATTTGAGAAAAAACAAATGAGAATTAATCAAGCTTGCATAGCGTTGTTTGTATACAGTGATAAAAATTTAAAGGCCATTTATTATAGCTGTGCAATAAAATCATTAAGACTATACAGAGTGTCTGGTTTATGGTGTTGTGTGTGTATTTCCTACAGTAGGAAACCGGTATTAATTACTGGATCAAATTCATCTTTGACAAAAGCACATGCAAATCTCACTAGACTCTATGGGAAGTGCCTCCCTGAAATTTAGGGTTAGATTTGGTCTGCAGGGTCTAAATAACAAGAACACTGACCCCAAAATTAATCCAACAGAGAAAAAGTTATGCATATTACATCTCCACGCTAAGGAGCTACTTTAATGCCTATTGAAGACAACTGAAATCTTCCACTTAACACCTTTAGTTATTTGCTCAGGTTGTAACAGGATGCACATTGCCAAACAGATACAGTAGAAAATGCTATTATTTTCCCCTTCCCAAGACTCTGATCTTTGCATAGGTCCTTGAAAATCAATACAGAATGTTTTTATTGGATAGTATTTGCCATTTGAAATAATGATTGTGTCTGATTTGCAAGAAACATTACTATTCTATAACATCAGCCTATGTTGCCTTCAGATACAGAGAATATTATTTCACTGAGATAAAGGGTAATAAAGGTCAAAATACATATCACTGTTAGCCACTTATGTATGGCAGCATAGCTAAGCTAATTATATGATGTCATTAAGCTAAAATGACTTTTCTTCAGTTTTCATCGTGTTCTTCTCAGCCTGGGTGTGTAGTTCATTTATTGTTCTATAAACCTAAAAGTTTGTGATTAGGAAGAAATCATGCCATATTGATTTAATGTATTTCAGCTGAGCCTGGATTATTTTTCTTTCTGCAGCTATGGGAGGATTTTTTTTTTTTCTATCAACTGAGAGAATCCAGTTGCTGGATTTTCAAACTTTTCCCGCTTGTTCTGCTTGAAAGGCTGCATAAACTAGTTTAGGTAGTGTAAGTGCTAGGAATGGTGCAAGACGAGTCAGAGGATTGCTCCCTGATTCTGAGCACACCTAAGCAGTTCTCCATGCTGCTCCTCCAGGCTGCCTCCAAACCCTGACTTAGTGCATTTAAAGAGAGCTGAGTCCCTTCCTCTCCATCACAGCATACAGCAGAGACATATCTCACTCACCCAGCGCAAGAGGTCATCCTACACACAGATAGGAATATGGCCCACTAAGTGATAAATCACATTCTTCAGGCAACCATCTACACAGACCCATGTTCCTCGCTTGCCTTAAGACGCTTCAGTTCTGCTGGATTCCCACCATCTATTAAGTGTCTCACTAGAGAAAATAGGCCTCTTTTTCTTGAAAACAATAAGCATAAACCTTTGTTATTTCTAAAAAAGTCTTTTTTAATTTACTGTGGTTTTAAGGAATTTCTTATTGCTAGTTTGACTGCAAAATATATATGGTGCAATGACTGTAGACCTGGCCATCTAAATCAGCCTCACACTGTATCAGCAGTGAAGCTTACTTGGCACAAATACTTCAGTAAAGTACACAAAAAGATACTTTCTAGACAGCTGCACTGAGAATCTCATCTAACTTGCTGCTACAATTAGGATACCACATATCAAAAAACCCCTACACAAATTCCTTGAAGTGGAATACATCCTCATAATACATAACTGTATGCATATATGCTTTTATATGTTGCAAAGTGTGCCATCATTAAGATCTCTTCACAAGCTTCCCATTATAGTTTGAACCTTCATAAAAAATTGCAGCCTGGAACACATCAATTCTGACAACCTAATTTTTCCCAGCACAAATAAATCTGGTCTCAATATATGCTAATCTTTATCAATTTACAAGACAGAAAATAGTGAGTCTTTGCTAACTCCTAAATATTTAAAATAAGGAAACATTAGATTATTGGAGATATTTTTTTTTTTCTGTTCTGAGAGTTTTGATACTCTCTGCTTCATCTTTTATGACAAATAGCTTTAATTTTCTAGTAATCACATCATATCTTATTGCTGAGTTGACAAAGCAGCTATAATATCATAAAAGACTTACATGGCCAGTTTAAAGCATGTAATTTATCTCTATCATTGTGACACATTGTTAATAAATTCTAAATATTATGAATTCATGTTTAGAAAAATGACAGAATCAAGCAGCAGCAAGGATAATCTTTGTCACCAAGGCAACCATCCTGATTCTTTATGAGATGACAGCACGGTTTATTAAATTATTGTAAGGGAGTATGTATTTTAAAAGCTGTATTTCATTGTTTGTTTTCTTCGGTTATCAAGCAGACATGAAAAATTATCTTTCCCTGTGCGTTTCTTGGGTTTTGAATGGATAAGTACTTTATTTCCTTAAATATGGATACTGCTTGACACAAGCTTCGCTAGACCTCGGATCTTGTGCAGATATACAGAACAAGCAGGGTGATTATTTCAAATAAATCCAAGAAGGGAAGCTAGTATTCTCCTCACTGACCATTTCGAGATGCTGAAAGGAGATATATTCGACTACATCGTTAGCAAGCCGATATATCTATGTACTGTTGACCTAAAGCAGGCCCTCACAATCAGCTGAGGATCAGTGTCACAGTCAGCTTTACTGACGAGCCCTGCTGAAGATGCTGTTTGGGCACTAGCTTCCCCCACCTCTCACCCAGCTAATTTTCATTAACAGCAGTTCACAGTGTCTAATGACAGCCTGGCACAGGCTGTGCACTATGAAGCTCCAGCTCTTGGAAGATCAGGGTGGGAAAAAGAGAAAAAGATAACAGTCTCTGGAATCCATGTGAGCCGGTGGTACTGTGCTGTACAAGTTCACATCAGTGTGAATGAAGAGGTGGGACGCGAGGAAATTGTCCTGGTTCCTGCAACAGAGTTTCCTTTTTCGTCTTTTCTCATGTTTCCGATTTTTATTTTTTGTTATCTCCTTTTTTTAACATAGTAAAATACACAGCACTATTCTTAGCTATTTTAATTTTATTGTATCATGGTACCATCTATGGGACTCAGACTACATGAATTGCTTTAGATACCACATGGAGTTATAACACGATATAATATCCCACCTCTGTAACACAGGAGTTCAAACTCTAAGAGGGCTACATTTCTTCTTTTCATGGGAAAACACAGCCCTGCCATCTTGCTTCATTAGAGGATTAAGTAGTGAGAAGCAATCTCCTAGACTTCACCCTCTGATGAGTTTTCATTTTACAGGTGAAATATGCTGTAAAAGAAACCCCAAACCAAATAAAAAATTATATGAGAAGCAAAGTGAGGAAAAAAAAAAGGGGGGGGTTATTGTCCTCATCTGAAACACAAGAATGCTTAACCCAAGGTAACCCAGAAAGTCAGCAAAAGAACTGGGAATTCAACTCTGATCCCTGACATTCAGTATTATCCCCCCATGCTTAAAGCCATCCTGTTTCTACTTAAATACTGTAATGAGAATGCAACATAGATTTAATTCATCTACTGTTTTAAAGGTATAATTGAACAGATGCAATTTCACTTGAAACTATAGTACATTGCTTTTTCTAAGGAAATTTTACCAGTTCGTTGCCTTTTCCATAATCTCTTACAGGTAACAGCGACAGACACCTTTAGTGTTTTGACATTTTTTCTCTTATAAATATCTAAGTGTGAAAAGGCAAACGAGTCCTATTCAGAGTCATGGTGAACCAGAGGTTAATTGTTTGCTTTTGAGCAGTCAAAACCCTTACAGCTATTGCCGGCAATTTAATGGGGCTATATAGTTGCTAGTTTATCAAGACTAATTGGTATCAGGCAGCTGATTATCCTGAAGAGTTGGTGGAAACAGATACTGAGGCCAAGGCAAGAATGAGAGGTGTTAAGAGCTTTAGAAGATGAGAGGGATGTCATTTCTAATGTGTTTCTAGATGTTGTCTGTATGAAGAATTGTAGTCAACTCTCATGTTGCTGGTATCCTCAGGAGAAATTTGCAATTGTGCAGCTGATGTCTATTTTTAATCTAGATAGTACCAGCTGGTGAGGGTGACAGTTATCCTTGTGGGGCTAGGAGGAGAATAAAGGAATTTGTGCATTAGAGCAACTTTCAGCTAACGACTAATACATCATGTAGCTATACTCCAGAGGAAAAACCCAAATATTGCAACAGGAAAAGAACATGGGGGGAAATTAAATTGGTGTATTATGCCTATATCCAGGAACCAAAGACAGCATAACAGAAGGCTTTAAGTATCAACATTCAGTGTTGGGAAGTCTGAGTGACACATATGACTGATTTAGGTGACTTCCCTTCTAGCTTGCTAGAAGCACAGTCTTATCCCCAGTGTTAGATCTTACCCTGTTCTGAGGATTCATAGCAACTTCAGGTTGGGGTACAGAACAACTTTTCCTAAAGTCATGTGTCTAAGGTCATTTTTGAAAACTTGACTGGAGATGAATTACCTCTTACCGATGAAAATGCAGATTGGTTTATGTGCTCGTCCAATGTGTGAGATACCAGGCCACAGTGCCTCTTAAGTATGGTTTCAGGATTGTTTATCCATCTCTTTGGAAATCACAACTACAATTTAGAGTGAGAATGAAGATTTCTTTTTTCCTTTCTTTTTTTCTTTTAGTTTTTATATTATTTTTTCTTTTTTTTTTTTTTCTTTTTTCTCTTTCAAATTTTGCAGAATTATATAGCATCTCTCTCATTTGCTGTGTAAGACTACTTTTGGCAGAGGTTACAGAATACCATTTCTCATTCTTGGTGAAAATCCTCTGCTCTGGTGTATTTACCCAAAATGACATGTTGTTCTAAACTGTAAACATTGCTGGTCCTAAATCTATTTAGCAAAGCTCAGCCATTTTACCTTAGTTGCCTTTATTCCCTCCACTTGATACTTTGGCATCACTAAACAGCTATCAGAGATACAGGGAACATGACCCACAAATATTTCTGAAAAATTTCCCTATCTTGAGTAGCATACAGCAAACAAGTAGGCTTTGTGTTCCATCAAGAATACAGTGATTTAACATGGCCTTCTAAATATATGTTAAGCCTTCTTTACAATGTCAGAACAGGACAAAAATTAATAGATTAGATTCTAGTTCAAGAGATATTCTAGTTCAATATTGTTTCCACACTATTGTAGTTTCACTGGTCTATAATAGAAATTCACTGTAGGTGACCTGCAGGCATCTTCATCTTGCTGAAGGGCGATTCCAAGATGGCGATTTACAAGACTATACAGCAGAGGAGATGCATTGTGAGGAAGGCATTTTCCGAATAGTGTACACGTTATTTTCATAACAGGAAAGCATCCCAGCCCGTGTAAAGATTTTAATATAAGCCACTCTCAAAATCTTCAATTTTCTAAACTGAACTTATTCCACTTCTCTTTTTCTCTTTATGTTAAAGAAAATCAAATATGGACATATTTTTCCATATTGCTATGTTTGAAATGGTATTCCTTTTGCTATAGAATATCTTTAGCTATTAATGGTGAGTATAAGTATATCATAATATTACTATGTATTTATTAAAACATTTTTATCACAAAAGCACTGATTGGTGTAGTTAACCTTTCCCCTTTGTTTTTTATATGTTTGGACATTTTTGTATATCTACCGGAGCTGCTTAAAAAATAAATCCCACAAATTCTTTCAACACAAAATTGTCTTTCAGCAAAAGAGGAAAATATTTATTTTTCCTAAAAAGCTGAAGTGAGAGGAAAAGTTTGATAGACATCACCAAGGCTGAAGAATTAGCTGTAAACATGGGAGCTGTTATATAGTTCTCTTAAGATTTGTTTCTTTGAGATAAATCCAAAAGTTGTACTACATACTCCAGCAAAAAGAAAAAAAAATAGGAAATAGTTGTTGGTAATTCTAGTTTGAAAGGCTCAGTTTAACAATGCAAGCAGAACTTGACACAGTGCACAACCATTTCTTTTTCTTCTTTCTAAAAACCTAGATGATTTTATGTTTTGGGTTTACTTTTCCCTCTCGTAAAGTTTCCATTTGCAGTAGAAAAACAATATCTTAACAGAAAGTTTTTAAGGGGAGGAGGGTACTTGTAATTATCTTTGACTAACTATCCTATTCAGGAAGACCGTAAGCAGACTGTTTTATATGGAGGAATTTTAATGACTGGGTTTCTGAAATAATTAAAAGTAGAAGATATGAAAAAATCTTCAACACTAAACATTTTTTACATAAAAGTAATTGTTATTCCAAGTACATAAAATATATTAACACTTTTTTTTTTTTTTTTTTTTTCATTCCCAGACTGCAGTTCTGTAGCTTGGTTCTGGAATGTAAAAGGAATGCTAATTACACTTTGATTAAAAAAAAAAAAAAAATCAACCACAAAGGAAACCCAACTCAAATGAATCAGAGATAGACCCATGTGATCAAACCCAGGTTTTTGTTTTCTTTCTGTGGAAAGTACAATTGACTTGACGTGTTTGTCTTTATGGATTCTAGCCTGCAAAGATGTTATTGGACCAGTTTTAAATGTTTTTCATAATCAATTTTATCAGAGTCTGCATTTAATTGAATGTAATTTTATGCAGACAAAATATGTAGACCTCTAAGTAGAGCAAAATGATATATACAGTAATACATAAAATCTCTAATCTTGATTAACATCAAAGAAATATTTTCCCATATAAATTTATTCATAGGAGGCTTTTTTGGTTTTTTATGAAAGGAGGAAAAGACAGCATAGCGAAACCACAAGACTAATCGCAGCTCATCTGCACAGCTTTAAAAAATATCAGCTCTGCAGATCCTACCTTAATGTATTAGTCTGCAAATATATATTCCTATAAATTCAATCACTTCTAGATCCAATTGATTTTTTTTTTATTTTTTTTTAGGGACCTGGCATGCAGAAGAGAGATGCTGTTTCTGTGGGTAATGAGCACGGGGCTCCACCTGCTGTGTCCTCTCCTTGGCACACCAGTACCTCTGAGGGGTTTTGAGTTCTCTCGGAAACATGCAGGACCCCCAGTTTTGGTGCTGTGGGTGTAACCAAGTTTTGGGTGACCCTCCCACTTCCCAGGTCAGGCGTTTGCTCTGCCTCAGGCACAGCAGGCTCCCAGCCAGGGGGGGCTCTGCCTGACACTCCCCTCTCAGAGTGAGAACTCCCTGATGCTCCACTGCTGGGCACGAAAGAAGACTTCCCCGAGATAGCATGGGTACCTTTGCTTAAGGTTTTACCCTGATTTAAGAGGAGGGCTTAAACGGCTGCAAACCTCTGTGCTGCTACACTTCTGCCCAGGATTCCTTCTAGCCTCTGGTCCAGAGTTCTCTGTGTATCTTTTAAAAGACAGCTGGCAAGTTTGGATTCAAATGTTTCAACTCAAGTTGAAACCCAATCACTATCCTTCGATAGGCGAAAGAACTATAATTGAACATCCTTATTCCCTAGCGGTATATAGTTGTTGGGTTTTTTTGTGTTTTTTTGTTTTTTGTTTTTTTTTTTTCATCTGGATAATATGGAAAATATTTTCTTTACATTATAAAATCCTATTTTATAGTGGATATGCTATTACCATATTGATCAAAGTAAAAAAAGATGAGATTTTTAAAAGAATATTAATAGCAGAAGTGGATGCCACAAAAATGCAAAATGTAAAAAAAAAATACATATCTGGAAAAGCAGTTTAACATCTGAGAATTAAATCAATCAATGATTTTCATCTTTTAACAGAATATACTTTACACAAAGCTACGCAAAATGCTTTGTAGTAAAGTGTAGCCTAGGGAGACAGTGAAAGCCTTTTAGAGAGATCTATAATAGCAACTCATACACAGAAAAGTGAACATTACCATATGGCAACATAAAAGAAACTGAATTCAGAAGGCATTACCAGTACAAATAGATATATGCTTTAGGGATGAATGGAACTGCATAATTAATTTCTAAAACACACATATAACAACTACACTAGCAACTAAGTTTGCAAGTTGTATCTATGGTACTCTGCGTTTATTTTCTCTAGTCCATTTCAATATTTTTTGGTGGGAAATTGTTTCTGAACATGAATATTATCTCCAGAAAGCCCACTTGTTTTCTTTATTTTTCTAGATTTGTTACTGTATAACAAAAGGACTTCTAAATCATAAGAGACGATGTTCTAATTTCAGTATTCCGCCTGGAAATAAAGTTAGTTGCCATGTTAGCTAGCAATGTGAAATTTTTCAGATATTAGAATCATAGATTCATAGATTCATTAAGGTTGGAAGGGACCTTCAAGATCATCAAGTTCAACCATGAACCCAATGCCACCACCATGCTACTAGACCATATCCCGAGGTGCCATGCCTACACATATTTTGAACACCTTCAGGGATGGTGACTCCACCACTTCCCTGGGCAGCCTGTTCCTATTCTTCTGATATAAACTGTAGTAATAACACGATTATTTGTGTATAGCTTATGGTTATTTAAAACTTTAGAAAACCCTTTTAGTAAAGAATTTTAAATGTAAGAATCTTAATGGGCACTTGGTGGCATTTTAAACATCCTAAGGTACTCTGGTATTCACTAGCTACCTTATAAAAGGGTGCACTTCTCCCATAGGTGCTGTGTCATTTCTGCCAGTCCCATGCTACATCTGAGATATCAGCTATGTTTATTCACCTCAATCCTGCCCAGTGTGTTTCTGATGTGGGAAAAGGTTGTTGTTTGATGGTGCTGAGTTAAAAGTAAAAAGAAACAAACTTTCTAATGTATACAGGGCTTCTTTAAGATAACAGATATCTGAATGGGACTAATTACCAATCATGGGAATTTGGGAAAGAAAATTTTCTTCCTCAAAATCTTGTTTTGAAACCTAACTTGTTCCAGCAGCTTACTGGCTCCCTAACATTAACGTACATACTGTCTGTAGCCTTGGGCTCATGGGAAGTGGTAGATGGATTACAGTCACGCAAGAACTGTGTCCCTGTTGAATTCAGTGACACCATGGCTCAGGGAGTCCTTGACTGGGGCAGATGTCTAGAGTATGTTTTGGGAAATTATTATACCCTTCCTGAGGCATTTGCATTGGTCACTTTTAGGCGGTAATAAGGAATTCTGTCTCATCCACTGAGTGAGCTGGACTTTTTGTCTGATCATTTATAACCGTTCTTATGTACTTAAGAAAAACAATCTGACACACATTATAAATTGCAGGACTAAAACCATAAATATTTGTCGGTATGTTTTTTACCTGCCCTGTCTGAATACCCAAACCAGTTCTTTTTAGGCTTATTCAGGCCATGTTATCAAAACCACTTTCAAATCCAAATTAGCAAATCCCCTATCAGTCTTCTCTAAGCAGCTTGTTCTGACCTCTCCCTTTTCCCAGGCAAAGCTGTCATAGGTGTTTGCTTGGTCACTCATAAAAGGAGGTGTAGGAAATGATCTGGTCTGAGAACCTTTACTTTTAGGAGCATTGTTGTTGTTGTTAGCACATATTAATACCTAGATCTGAACAGTTTGTGCTGAATAAATTCTGACTGTCTTAACTTTGAGGGGTTTAATGGGTGCAATTGTCTGGAGTCTTGCACCTTGACCAGAACTGCGTAGGGTAAGTCACTGTAACCAACTGTACATTTCGAAGTTGCCATGTCTTTTAAGTAGAGCATGACGTGTATGTCTTCAGCATATTAATACCAGCTTAATACTCAGGAAACCATATTCTCATTTGAACTGAAGACAGAAGGATAAGGTGTTTTGCTAAAAGGTTTATTTTTAATTAATAAAGTTTCTTGTGACCTGTAACAGAGATTTCAGTTGTTTGCGGCTTCTTATTTTAAGCTATGATTTGTTAACTGAGTTTTTTATAGAAAAATAGTGTTTTATAGACAAGTAAGGAGAATAGGATCATTTCATATAAGTATTTTATACATCATTTTATCTGTCTCATACATAGGCTAACTCACAGATATTTAGAGATCCATGTCTACTTCAAGGAAATCATTCTTCTTTTGATTGTTATTATATAATAATCTTATGCCAATAAAAACCTGTTTGGTAATACAGAGATAGTAGCAGTGTCACAACGGTGTTTTATTTATTACTCTGCATTCTAAGTTAATTGTGTTTATTGAAATGAAAATTACTTATAAAGTGACTTATGTGGGGGAGGGGGTATGTGTGAAAGAGAGTTCAAGAGAGAGCAAGAGAAAGAGATAGACAGAGAAGAAAAGATAGGCTTTAATCTAAGCCCAAATATAAAATCAAGGAAGGATATCTTATAAAAACAATTTACTAAGATTCAAAATATAAAGTAAAAAAGCCCATCAAAATTCTGACCTCAGATTCTTTTTCAAAGATTTCCAACAACTTACTCCTAAGAACATATACCAGATTCATGTTTCCCTGCCAGAATGCATCAGCTGTTTTGAAGCAGAAGATGCTGATTTAACATACAAAACCCCTGCTACATGTGCACAGCTTGTCAGCCATAGCCTAGCTGGCTAAATGAGGAATCCACGTTCAGATTTTAAATTTTCAGTTACCCATATGTAAACTGGAATGAAGTTCCATAACCATTTAGTAATGACATTTTTAGTCATGGATGACAATGCTGAAATGTCTGGACTTTCCTATATTTTACAGATCATTATTCACAATTTTGTGCACCAGGTTTCTCAGCTCTTCTCCAAAATCACAGCTAATGCCAGTAATGTCCACCAAAAAATAATAAACATTTTTCTCTTTTTCTATAGCAATAATTTCTAGCAAGAAGGACCAAAATATGAGAAAACACACAGCTGTCAAATAACTGGATTTGTCTCTAAAGGTTAAACTAACCCTGAAAAAATGAACAAGATTATCATTCACAACCATTGTTCTAGTAAGAAATGAAGCCAAAAACATATTAAACCTGCGAGAAACTGTTATTAAGCTTCTGAATATCTTTTGTGAAAATGCTCTGTAGTTTTAACATGTTGAGAATATGCATTGTTAAAGACTGCAATGTCCTCTACAGAATAATCTTTCACTATCTCCACAGAAGAACACTTTTTTTCCTGGACAATATCAAGTGTTCACTCTTTTCCAGTTATTAAAAATAAATATTAGTAATAAGACTTGGAATAGCAAAAATAATTGCAATAAAAAAGGCTCTTGAGAAGTATTTTCATCCTTTCTAAAGGATTCTGAAACTGATATTAGTCCTGTGTAAGCCCATTGTCATTACTGAACTTTTATTGTCTTTTCTTTCAATTTACATCTCTGGAAAGGTGATCTTTGCTTTCTTTGGTCTCGTAATTATCATTACACTTTTCTCTGCTTCCTTCATCACTACATAGTTTCCGTACCACTCCCTTTGAATTTTTTTCAATATGTAATTTTGTTGTGGTACTAGTAATCTTATTTTTTCAGTTACTATATTCCATTATAAAGTAAATTTTGTGCTAACTTTTTAGCATTCGTGAAATCTGGTAGTCAAGAAAGCAAAAGATCGAAGTCTTGTCCATACACCAAAAATAGGTATGGAGATTTCTCGAAATCTCTCAGCCTGTTCATGAATATCACAATAATTGTGGGTTAGATCCAATACAAATACTTAAAAATCAGGCACAACAATCATAATGCCTATTTTATTTTGAGAGAGATTTCCTCTAAATATGTGTAAAAAGCCAAACTCTTAATCTTCTGGAGACAGTAGTAGTGTACTTCAAAATCTCATTGGGTCATTTTTTTGTTTAGGATATTCAAATGCTACAAGCATAAGAAGACCCACCTAAAGAAGGACAATTCACAAAGATATAGATAACAGTGCTGCATGGAGTAGAAGGGACTTTCATGAAGAAAGGGTCCTTTAAATGAAAGCAGATAATACTCCATAGCCTAAAAACTTTGTTCTGATTTTATGGCTCTAGCTGCTAACATTTTGATACTCAAAAAGTCTCCAAATTTGTATAGCTGGTCCTCCTTTGGGTCCAGCCCTAACAGCAGTCACATGGGAAAAATCATGGATGTCTTGTTTTGTTTTGTTTTAGAAAGCTGTTCTTCTGGAACTCTTATTTCTGGACCATCGATATGTTACATATTAGTTAGGTAAAGTTACTAAAAGAGACGTGCATCTTGTGCTCAGAGGAACCGATTGTGATGTCTGTGCGAGTGCTACCTGCATGAGCTACTGTGAGCCCTTGCCTCACGTCCCAGGGCTTTCTGTTCTGCGCTTACGAGCTTTAGCCCTGGTAGTGATTTCACTGCACCTAAGAAAAAAAAGCTGTTGACTCTAGTCTTTATCACAGAGCTCTGAGAAAACTTCTATATAGGCTTAGACCCAGGCAATTCAGCTCCTTGATGTTTACACAATTTTAAGGGAAGTCTGCAAATAGAGACAGTAATAGCTCACAGCTGCCTGTCACTGAGCAGAGATGCGCAATACTCTGCACTGGCCTTTATAAGGGACTGGAGGCTTCAGGTCACATATGTTGTATTGCTGTAGCCCAGAAAAAGAGGTGACAAAATTAGATATAATCAAGGTCAGATCCTAGCTGCCAAGATGAAATGGAGACTTCCAGTCATCTGGAGATGGTAACAAGTTATTTCAGGATGTTGCTATGTGAAAGCTTGCGGCTATACCCAGACAGGTTCTTAGACCACTTTCTTCATCAGTCCTAGTCAAGAAACAGCTTGTTGCAGGGAGACAAGTATGGTCTCCTTATATTCTGAAAGATGGAGGGAAAGATCTTAATCCCACATACGGGAAATGGAAAACCCTACTCAAAATATGTTTTATGGCTCAGGCAGATGAAGCATGTTTGAACTTGGGCCCTTTCACATCTGTGGGTATGAGTTATCCTGTAAGATACTAGCTGCAGAGGAATCATCAGCTCCTTGTCATAGAATCATAGAATCCCTTGTGCCATGGTTTAACCCCAAATGGTAACTGGACCATGCAGACTCTCGCTCCCCCCACCCCTTCCCAGTGGGGTGAAGAGGAGAATCGGAGAGA
>JMFS01010615.1:0-16064 GCA_000699545.1 Podiceps cristatus
CCCACCTCTCCAGCCTGTCCAGGCTTCCTTTAGGACTGTCTTAATGCTTGATAGTACTTGCTGAGAAAATGGAGAACTGAGCAATTATTAGTCCAGGGGCTGCCTGTGACTCTCAGGTTATATTAAGTTGTGTTATGCAACAAGTTGTTTAGACTCCTTATTTTAGAATAGCATTTGGTCCATATTTGTTATGGCTTGAACACTGCATTAATTAGAAGTTGCTGATGTGTTATTGGGTGCCTTAGACTAGCTAAGAAGAAAAAACCCAGCTTTGATGGCCTTACAGACATTAGCAAAGCAGTCACACATAAGACTAAAAGGAAACACAAAGTCTTCACCCACAAAGTGGGTTTATTGTAGCTACTGAACAAATACAAACAATTCCCTGCTACAGGGGGACCCTTCAAAGAAAGTTGATGAAGTTTGGGGGGTGGAGAGGTGTTTGTTTTGTTTTTTTAAAGGTACTGTCATTCAAAATTAATATTATCTGTCTGGTACCTTTAGTGGGATGCTGGAAAAAAAATCTTTGCTCCTATTGATTGTCTGGCTGTGAGGCAGAACCTGGAAACATCTGTATGAGCCTGGAAACATGTGTATTTTTGAATGAGAAATGACAGGAGAAGGTTGTGCAGAAACTTAACAGTACATTAATGAATGTATAGAAATGGAAGGCATGGAACTCAAGGGGGTTTTCTTCCTTTTGAAGAGCTGTGCAATACACTAAACTATAGGGGAAAAAAAATCATTAGTGTAGTGGAAGGACATGAGGGAAGAGATTGGGGAGCACTTGTGATTTTTATGTGAACTCTTGTTCAAGTCACTGCTTTGCAACTGAGCTAAAGGTTTATTCCATGCTTTTGATAGAGACTATTCCCTTGGTGGAAGCATCTAGATGTGATGTGGTTCTAGGAAACGAAACATTGAGATCTTTACATAGGTGAACTGAGAGCCCGCCTTCTCCTATCAAAGCATAACTTCCATGGGTAAAATACAGAAGGAAGGGACTCCAAGAAAGCTGCTTCCCTTCCCCTAAATGGAGCCCTCTGAGGTACATTGGCAATAAATATATGCTGAACCTTGGCTTAATATTGAGGCATTTTGTAGGATCTGGACTGTTGGTGGCAAAGGAGCTGAGCAACAGGTGAGCTTGCTCTGGGAGCAGAGCATGAGGGTATTCAGAAACCATCTCAGTGGACAGTGTTGGCCAAAATACTCTGATCTGGAGTAAAGATAAGTGTAGTCACTAAGAATGCGATTCCGCTCCCAGGAGTAGTTGTCTACACATGGGTATCTAACGGCATATGAGCTAGGAGCCTTAATTCATGCTATTATCAATGGGGGCTCAATTCAGTTGCCTACGTGTCTGTGTCTACTGCTGGTTTGGGTGGTGTGGCTACTCTAGCAGTGCAGGTTTCTTTAAGATCTGGAGTCCTATCTGTAGCTCCATATGTATGCCAGAGAGCATCTCAGATGTCACCATACTGGGTACATCCAGCTGACTTGAGCCCTGAGATCTTTCAGTGGAGTCTGGAGAGCCATTCAGTTGATAGGGCTGAGGTGTCTACTTTAATGTGAATGGACTCCATCAGAGCTGAACTCCATTACTAGCTTGGACATCTAGCTCACATGTAGACATGAACATTTAGACGCCTACATTTCGGTTGGAGACATCCAAGTGTGAATTACCAATGTATGTTTTAAGGACTCTGCTTTTTATAAGGTGGTTTTTTTTTTTTTTATATCCCTCCTGTTCCCAGCTGTTCCTTAATCACTTGATCCTGCTTCTGTTACAAGATATTAAATTGCTGTATTTAAATGTTTTTTTGTAGGCTCTCATGTAGTTATGGAATGTAATATATCAAGTAACATAAATGGCTTGATTCCATTCTGGCAAGTTAATGATGAGGATGTTGATAGCTTTGATAACACCTACAGGGAACAGTTTTATGAGTAAGTATCCTTATACATGGAACTGTAAGTGCATTTGTAGGGGAAGTAATCTACAATAATTTGTGGTGAATTCACCATAAAGTTGACTACTAGTCAAATGTCAGTAGCCATTGAAAGACTGATTAGAAATCTGCATCAAGTACATTGTATTCTTATTACTTGTTTTTTTTTAAAAATACATCAATATTTTATAATAAAATGTTTATCTGATACAAATGTAATGAAGCAATCGTATGTAGGTTTTTAGAATGCTGTTGTGAAACATAAAATTTTGTAAGGCTTATTTATGCATTTGTTCTTACGCAGACCTGTTTGCTAATAGATTAACACTTGCCCTCTATCATTAATATGGGAAGAATAGATCATTCCAAGACAAAAAAATACCCCACTTGTTTTTAGTTGTGAAGTTGGTCCTCTTCTAAGTACAGACACGGCTGCTAATCCTCTTGTTGCAGGACATTTAGGGTTTTTTTTGTGCTCAGGAAAACTAAACACAAATTAGGCTGATAAAACCAGCAGTTAGTTTCAAGAGAGCAGGACATTTGTTACCCAGTGACTGGGCTATGCTGTAGTAGAGTGTGGATGTGCTGTTTGTTTTTTTTATTATATCCATCGCTGCTGTTAAATATAACCCTTAAAATATAGTACAAAGAAGAAAGAAAAAAAAATCTCAGCTGATCAGTTCACACTCCTACAGAAGCATTGCCATCTCTGCATCAGTGCAAAATATGGCTAGAGAGTTAGGTTGCAGACTGCTTTTAAAATGATCTTTTTCACTCATCTGTATCTTGCCTCCAGAAGGAACCTTAGTTGTACTTTATCTGCAAGTTCCTTTAGGGAGAATTACTACTTTCATTATAGATCTGTATAGTTGATTGTTTGTAAATATAAGGCCCCCAGCTTATGGTCTCTAAGGCACAGCTAAGCCCATTATTCTTTAGGGCATGAAGTTCCTCAGCTTTACCAGTTAAGACACACATGCAGCTCCATGTAGCTATATTTAAAATTATTATTCAGCTTCTTCTGAAACCAACTTGGTGCTGCTACTAAATGCATCTTCCTGAGAAGCGTTTAATATGTTTAATGCAAAGCAATTCTTTGGTAAGATTTTTGGCTTGCTTGGAAGTGATCTCCATTTCTAATCACTACCCTGCCTGATAATTTCCCCACGCTAGAGATGGCAACGTGCAAAATGCATCTTGTGCAAGTTCTAATTAGGATTAATAGTTCAAAGTCAGTTATCCAGTATCGGATAAATGAATCTAATTGCCATAATAATGTTTTACTTCAAAAAATAGTAGCAATTTCTCAGCAATTAAAATTTGTGGAGCATTTACTAGGAGCAAACCACACGGTAGGCATGGCCAACATTATGGACTTGAGGGCTTCCACCTAGGAATTAACTCTTTCCTCTGCTGGGAGGAAAGTTAAAACTGACTTTGCAACATGTTCAGATTTGTTCAAATGATGAGGTTTGTATTGGCATCCCATGACAGAAGTTGCTGGTAATTATATATGTAATAGAAACTGGTTCTTCAGGATGTTCTGCAAAATGAGTACATAAGGTAACATCGCTTTGGTATATAGGGTATGATGCCAGTTTGTAGGTACCATCCTACTGCAGCCCCTCCCACCTTATACGTGTAAATCTACCTTAGAGCAGGATGGTACTTAGCAGGGTAGCATCTTATATCTCCAAGCCTTTTGTAGTAACGGATATCAGACATAAAGGCAGTATCACCGTGTTTGTTGTCATTTGACAGCAGGGTCACCCAGCTTTTGTGAATTTTGTTCACCGTTATTTCCTAAGTTGATTGGCACCATTGACTGTGGACACCGTGAGCTTGGGCTTTCTGTTAGTATGCTTGGAAAGGTTTCTGCTTCATCATCAGTGTAAAGAATCCTGGAAGGTGATTTTTCTCCTGAGACTTTTATTATTGGTTTGGGTAATCTTTCATTCACAGAGTTGTTTAGGTTGGAAGGGACCTGTTGAGATTGTCTAGTCCGACCCTTCTGCTCAGGTGGGGTCAGATAGAGCAGGTTTCTCAGGGCTGTGTCCAGTTGGGTTTGGAGTATCTCCACAGGTGGAGACTTCACAGCTTCCTTGGGCAACCTGTCCAGCCTGGCTTCCTCTTCTCCACTCCCTCCAGGCAGGTGTTTACACACACTGATAAGATCCACCCGCTACCCCTGAGCCTTCTCTTCTCCAGGCTGAGCAGTCCCTGCTCTCTTATGACAGATGCTCCGCTCCCTTTATCATTTTCAGGGCCCTGCACTGGACTTCCTCCAGTAAATCCATGCATCTCTTGTAGTGGGGAGCCCAGAACGGGCCCCACTGTTCCAGGTGTGACCTCGGCAGTGCTGAGTAGAGGGGAAGGATCATCTCCCTCAGCCTGCTGGCAGCACTCATTTAATGCAGTCCAGGAAGCCTGGGGACTGGTTGTTCCTCTTCAGGTGCAGGATTTGCATTTTGCTTTGAGCTTCATGAGGTTCCTGTCAGCCCATTTCTCCAGCCTGTCAAGGTTCCTCTGGATGGCAGCACGACCCTCTGGTGTATCAGCTGTCCCTCTGAGTTTTGTATGATCTGCAAAACTGCTAACCATCTTCTCTGTCCCACCCAGGAAAAAAGCCCCCAACAACCCAACATGTATGGAAAATGCCAAGTGACTTCTGGTCATGAAGCTGTTTGTTACAGGGTGATACTGCGCTTCACTGGCTTCTTAGGTTTATAGAAGTAAAAACCAAATGTTCTTGTATTTGTGGATAGATGAGTCTATCCCATATTAAGCACTGATATTTCAGTTTCTCTACAGAAGTTTCCTTTTTACTCTTTTTTTTTTTTTAATGACAGGGAGGGGATGCCTCATGGACTTGCTGTATCTGGAACAAAATTTAACATTTCAAAAGTGGAAATGAAGGATTACGCTCATAAATTTTTCTGTCACTTCATACATGGTTCTCAACAATTTACAGCCTACATCAAATTGGAGCGCCCAGGTAAGAGATCTCATCTTGATAAAATGGTGATCAATGATGCTTACTTCTCAGTTAATTTGACAACACACTACTTAGAGCTAAAACTGCATGATGTACCATTGTGCAAAGTGGGCAATGCAGCTCAATACCTTTTTTTTTTGTGAAGTTTTTATCATATTCTTATGAAAACTGAAGAAAATAGCACTTTTAATTTGCTTTGTCTTCTCTCATTCAGTGTTTTAGAAAGCATGAAAGAATCCAATTTATTTGAAGCAAGTATGAGACCTCAGTGGAATACTGTGCTTCATTTTACACACTTGTGGATCAGAGGAGATCATGTGTCTAGAAGAGCAGTGACAATGGCCGATTCTCTAAAAGAGCTGGGGGAAAAACATAACTAAGTGTGGAACAGACTGTCAAAAGGACATGACTGTATACATGGACCTGGTTGTCCTGTCCTTCAGTAACAAATAATGGGCTCAGATTGCCAGGAGAAAGGAAAAAAAAAATCCGTTTATATAGTAGGAGAAACTCTGACAGTCATGATAGTGAAAGAGTGAAACAGATTGCTTGGAAAGGTTATGGACTTTCCATTACTGATGCATGTGCTGTGTTATCACCTTCTAGACAGGCTCATGCATGTTGTTTGGGAGCATCCTGCCCTTTGTTGGAGACTCCAGTCGTGTGCTCAGATACAAGGATAAGTTTGACCTATTGCTGGTTAGCATGAAATTTTCTTTTTAGTAGATGAACTTAAAGGTAAAGTGAGCTTTAAAAACTCAGCTGCAAGGCTGAAGAAATTAACTCTTTCTATTGAAAAACAGATTAAAAAAAGAAAATCACCAGATATTTTAAATGCCTTTTTTTTTTTTTTTTTAATTTAGCTCTGGTCTATTGAGCTGGCGTTGCCAGCTGTGAGCCAATTCTTTGACAAATCTTATTCTCAAACTTTCCTTTAACTGGCCGCATTGTAAACAAATACTTGACTGAAAGTGGATCTGAGCTCTAGTTTGTTACATAACTATAAGTTCTTCATAAAAATTGTCAGGGTAGGATTTAACCTCAGAAATTCTTTAATATACATGAACTAAAAAATGAAGTTTGTGGAAGGTGTTTGTTTTAAGGACAAAAAAATCTGCGGACAACAAATTAGTAGGTTCAATGACAGATCTTCCAAGAGGCTAGAGACAATGGAAGGCTTGTTGATCTGGGGAGAATAACATGGTCAGGAAATTGCTTCCCCACCTGTGACTTTCTTGCTTTCTGACTGATAAAATTTTGTACAAGAATTCCCACTCTACTGCTGCACTGGGATATACATCAATATTTTGGTGTTTCAGCTGAAGACTAGCCTCACTTGTCACATTTCCAAGGTACCTTTTCTCTGAAAGTTAAAAGAAGGCTTGTCAAATAGCAGTATTTGCAGAAATCATACATGAAAAACTGTTGTCCTATTGTTTCATTCCTTTTATTATTTTTTTTAAATATTTTAATGACTAAACAATTTTGAACATCTCTTCTGTCTTTCTCTGGTTCTAGTGTATAACTGTGTTCTGTTTGTTTGTTTTCTCTCTTCTTATTCCACTCTACTGCAGCTCAGAACATTCAAGGTTACTTAATCGGAGGAGGAGTTTCTTTGATATTTTTATTATTTTTTACTCTCTTTATGTACAAGATCTTCAAAATTGATATTGTGCTTTGGTATCGGGACTCCTGCCATCCTTTCCTGGGTAAAAAAGGTGCGTTTGTGTAACAGTGTTATGTGTTGTAGTGAGCCTTCACCTTGCAAAGCAATGAGTTAACCTCATGGAATGGGATTGGTCTTCCTTGGGATTTTTGAAAGGATAACTTGTTTTTAGGATGTTTAGAATTAGTTCAGATAATAAAAACACCTACAGGGGAAAAAAGCAAATTTCCAGGAATCCAGTACTATCATTCCTTTTCCTGAAAACCCACTTCAGTGGTTTGAATGCTATTCTGACAACAGTTGATCAGATTTAATTGCTATTCAAAGAGCAGTATTGTACTACTATACAAACTGCAGTAATACAGTGGAATTTTTGGATGTCTTTTGTTTTCCATAGATGAACCAGGAAAAATTTCCCCTTTTCTTTTTTTCTTTTTCTTTTTTTTTTTTTTTGAAGGCACATCTGATTATTTTACTTTCTGTAAATTCTTGGAATTCAGAAAAATGTTTATGGGGTGCTCTCTATGAGAGTATGCTGAAGTATGAGTCATTTCCAAACATCTGAGAGGAAGTACATGGCTAGAAAAAAACAGAAAATATTTTCTAGAGGTATTGAGGTTCTGTTAGATTTCTTTGAAGTCTTTTAAATTTGGTCTTTCTGAAAAGTTTGTTCCAAAATATCTAATATACTGCAAACCTAGAAATTTGCCGAACACTTTGATTTTGTTTTCATGTCTAAGTGGTTACTTCTCTTTTGCAACTCTAGATTGCAAAAATGACCTATGAGTTATATGGCAGCTGGAGTTTGAAGTATTTGGTTGTACTACTGTATCTGGTTGTACTACTGGAACTGCTATTTTCCAGATAATTCAGTGATAACATTTTTTTTTTTTTATTCAGAGTTCAAAAAAGAACATTCAAGCCTACTTAATATTTCAGGTCTCTTTTGCCTATTCAGATCCAGCATACTGAATTCTAGAAGACCTGATTCTACAAATATTTCAGGCTTAGTATAATTATCTGTGCTCAGATAATAGCAGGATTAGAACTTAAAACAGTGATTCAAGTGGAGAAAAAACAGAGTTTAGAGACTTTTGCTTGCTTGCTTGCTTTTGTGTCTTTAGAATCCATCTTTATATTACTCCTGTTGCCCACTCTTTAGTTTCAGATGGGAAGATCTATGATGCATATGTTCTGTATCCGAAGAAAAGAGAGAGCTGTTTGTATTCATCGGATATTTTTGCTTTGAAGATACTGCCAGAGGTCTTAGAAAGCCAGTGTGGCTATAATCTTTTCATATTTGGGAGGGATGATTTACCAGGAGAAGGTAAGCTATCTGAAGACAAATTACACTCAAGTTTTCTCATTGGCAGCTGCAAATACAACTCAGAAACAGGCAACCAATCCAGTGTGACTCTAAATATCTTTCACCATTGAATGAGCTATCATTTTCTTCCTCTCTCTGGTGGAGAATGAGAAATACAGCAGTGGGTGCTCCCATGAAGTCTGTTTATCTCAGCCTTTCCCTTGTCATTATTTAGCTCTTCCAGTTTTTTCCAGTGTCTGGCTAGCCTAGATGTTTGGAGATGGAAGGATGCTGGTGGGAAGCGGAGTTGAAATTGTGGTTGTGAATGATGACTAATGGCAGGGAACATGGAAAAGTAGATCTCATGAGTAGTGTGAAAAGAGCCCATTGCTCTGAGGTGCTATTTGACAGGATGACCTCTGAGAATGGCTGTCACACCAGCAGGATGCGATAAAAGGTGTAATGGATGCTTAGACACTGCAGATGGAAAAAATAATACAAAGCAACACTTAAGTTATCAGGAACGACCAGCTGTATCAAAGACTACTTGTCCCTGGTGAAAATTCTTACAAAGCATTGCCTTCCTTGCAAGGCTTTAAAATCCTTGTTGAAGTTTCCTTTGTGTGCATATCATATGCACATCAAATTTAGATTTCTAGCATCTGACACTGAAAACTGCAGTCTGTCTCACTGACTGCTTATGTGAAGTGAAGTGATGAGTCTTCTGAATCCTTCATGGTCTTATGACTTAAAAAAGATAATACTGAGACTGAATAAATTTACAGAGTAGGCCTTAAGTAGATGTGTTTGTTTGTTTGTTTGTTTTTAAATAAATAAAAAAACCCAAAATGTGTGTGAAAGAAACTAGATGAGGTGGTTCATGTCTGGATCACTTTTTTACCTCTGAAGGCTTTTGGTAGTGGTTTGCAAAAGTTCCCTGAGAAGCAGAACCTAAAATGCTGCTTTATTTTTCCATCTTGAAAAAATGTAATAGTCGTTTCTCAGGGTTAATCCATACGGGTTTTGTGTGGGATTTACCGTATTTTGGCGGTTTAGAATGAATTGTCTTGAATGCTATTGAAGGGAGGAATCTTTGCTTTCTCTTCCACTTACATGTGAAAAAAACAGTCAAACATTAGAACAACCCATTTAAGGAAAAAGGTCATGGTTTTATCTAGGCCTGTGGTTTTGGAACTTTTTTTTTTTTTTTGCAATTGCACCTATGATGGTGATAAAATAGCATTAGCAAGATAAGTAGTAAACAGTTGGTAGCTCTTCTCTGTTTACGCAAAACAAGAATATAGCCATGCAGTCTGATGGGGTCGGATTGTATTGCGTTGGCCAAATCTCTCCTTGTTGCCTAACCCAACGTGACTGCTTGCATGCTCTTATCCTGTCCCTCTGAGGTAGCGTGTTGGGTGCAATATCAAACAGGGAATGAAGCAGCCGCAACATGTTGGTAACAAAAAATAGAAACATGCAGCCTTAACTTTGCATGACCTTTTTCTCTACAGCTGTGATCAACGTTGCTGATGAAAAAATCCGTCAAAGTAGAAGAGTGATAATTGTGTTAGTACCAGAACCCTCCTGTTACAGTATTCTAGAAGATGTGGCTGAAAAGCAGCTGGCCATGTAT
Organism: Podiceps cristatus; assembly: GCA_000699545.1. Classification (NCBI taxonomy): domain Eukaryota; kingdom Metazoa; phylum Chordata; class Aves; order Podicipediformes; family Podicipedidae; genus Podiceps; species Podiceps cristatus. The sequence continues at coordinate 9,556 of JMFS01010615.1, forward strand.
AATGCTCTTATCCAAGATAGCATTAAAGTAATTCTCATTGAACTTGAAAAAATACAAGATTACGCAACCATGCCAGAATCCATCAAATATATTAAGCAAAAGCACGGGGCTATCCGATGGAAAGGGGACTTCTCGGAAAGGTCTCACTTAGCAAGTACCAGATTCTGGAAGAAAGTGCGCTACTACATGCCACCCAGCAAAAATGGATCTTCATCAGGATTGCATTTGTTACCAAAAGACTTTAATTCTCCCTAAATAACAAATGAAAAATCACACTTAATGACTAATTTAGTTCACGTAGTTGGTGATGGATTGATTGAAGGTCACATGTATGTGTTCTGTGCAGACAATCTTATCCGAATTTTCTGGATTGAAGGTACCACAACTTCATATGTGAACCGTTTTTTCTTCTGGGCAGATCAACAGAACTCCTTGAAATGTCATCAGTAGCACAGTGATGACATTGAAACCATGTAGGAAGTACATGAAGCTTTTTCCAAGAATTGCACTGTGATTTGGTGGAATTCTTTTGGTATTAAAAATGGAAGGGATAAAAAAACTCCAGAAAACTTGTTTTTTGCAATTAAAGGTTGAATATGAAGGGAACTATATAAATTATAAATCCGATATTATGTAATGGGCATTGTTGATGCCAGTAAATGTTTTTGTTTCAATTTTTTAATGAACTGACACAAGATTTTTCATTGTTGCAAGTTTATTTGCCTTGTTCAGTTTACTGAAAGATAAATCCCTCTGTGTTACTGCATCAGTGTGTTACCATCCAAGAGAAAAGGTAAGAGACAATCCCAGTCCCCTGAAAGTGCTATCGAACCTGACAAAGCATAAATACTCTTCCCTGATCTTTGTATATAGTTGAAAGAACTGTACCATTTTTAGTCACTTGTCCCATGCAGACATCATAAAAATACCATTGTAATGCTGTACTGAGTCAAAAAAATGAATCTTCAGAGGATTTTTTTTTTTCAAGTTAAGCAGCTTAATATATTTGTTCTTATTTTACCCAAGTGGAACAATTAGCTAATGACACAGACTCTCTCATGGAGACTACAGGATGGTTGGCTTCACCAACCTCACCTTAAGGACCAGATCAAGGGGTTCCAGGGCACCCACTTCTCTTGGGTTGCTACTGCTGAAGGGGAACAGGTCTTCCCTCCTGTTCCCAGCCAGGGTGCTGGCTCTAGCATTGATCAGCTCTGAAGGCTGATGCTGCCCAAGCAAACTAATGTGGCAGAAATCGTTCTTTTCTTTGGGATAGTTTTCTCCCAGATTAGTGAGTTTATCTGTTTCCCGGAGGATACAGGATGCAATGAGAGAAAAAAAAAAAAAAAAAAAGGGTGGTGGGACCATGGTTTTTGGCTCCAGATATGTTTAGAAAATAGAGCTAAAATAGCATTGTTGCCCAGTACTCCTTAAAGAGAGAGAGGCCCTGCCTTACCCCTGCAGCTGCTTGCTTTTCTCCTTTCCCTCTGCCCTGATGAGGTGTAAGGAATCTCGGGTGACTGTGTACTGAATTTGGCTGGGGCTGAATAAATTGAGGCTGGAGTTGCAGCTTCCATACAGCTGTTTGGGAAAGGAAGTTGTTAAAACTTACTGTGCACATTGAATCCTTTCTCCTTTTTTTATTATTATTTTTTAAACAATACTATGTATAGCACAGTTCTGTTAACTCTGAAGTTATGTTTGACTTGTGTGTAGGCAGTGACATGGTTTGTAATGATAAACTCTTTTTTGGGGGAGAGGGGAATGATTTGACTGGTTTTAAGAAATTATCTGTTTAATGCCATGTTCATAGCTATGAATTTTATAGGAGCAGGAGATGTGAGAGCCAAATTGCCTGTGTTTTTCAGTCTGGGCTTGGAAGTTCCATTTTTAAGTTATGAGATCCTGTTGTATATGGAACCTTCAAGATTTGACTGTTGCTGACTTTTAACTGCTGTTTGCAACTCTGAATTTTGCATCTCTTGCAGGACCTTTTGCTCTCCTCCCATTCAAACACCAGCCTGTCTTCCTCTGCGTAGCTCCCTTATCTCGGAACGAGCAACTTCACTATTGTGTCAAACTCCATCACTTCCCAAGCTGTCCTTGCAGGCTGTCGCTAATACAGTATTAGGTAAACATTTTCCCTTTGAGTTGGTCCTTTTGATATCTCCACTTGTTAATCTGAAAAAAATCATGTTCTGCATCCTTTAGAATTCTTCTACTCATGTTGACACTGCGGGGTTGGCTTTTTCTTCTTCCATGACTCAAGCATTTATCTTCTTATGCCTCCATCCTCAACCAAGCAAAACTGATATGTGAAGCGCCATTCCAGGGAAGAACTGCCCGGTGAATGTGGGACGGTGTGAACCTCGTGTTCTGCCTGATAAGTGACAAAGCTTGTGGAAATAGGTTCCTCTCCCACCTAGAGTGCTTTGATTAGCTCGGTGTACGCCGGAAATTTGAAATCCTGCTTCTGCGAGGCAGTGCCTTCTGAGCTTTGTGAGCTGAGTGTGTGTTTGGCTGGAATGAAATAAGAACCTCTTCCTTTCACGATAGGAGGGAAAAAAATGCATCTGAAACATCAGACTATTTCAAACTGTCATGGTACTGGAGCGTTTTATTGATGAATGTCATGTATGTATAGACCAATGCACATGCTTACGTTCTGTTCTCATTCTGTGTTTTAGTCAAGACGGAAGTGTCAAGGGAGGATCAGTTCTGGTCATGGAGTGCCACATTCACTTAGCTGTTGCACGCAGTCAGCTTTCAGATACGGTGCGTGTTCAGTGGCAGTCTGTGGTAGGGTAAAGGAGCCTTGAGATCCACCTGAACTTCCTGACATCCGTCTGAGCAAGGCCAATTGTTACGGTTCACGTCGATAGAAGAACGTAGTGGGAGAGAAGCTGTATGGTTTGGTCACAGAACTCTTCTGTAAGAAGATCCCTATATCAAATGTGAAGACTAGACACTGGAAGTATGGTATTGGTACTCGGAGGACTAGGGTACAATACGGACTCTGTGCTTCCACCTGGACAGCTCGCAGTATGCAGGCCAGCCAACCGGGTTCCAGCGACCTCAGGACTCCTGAACTACTTTTGCTGACTGGAATAGATTGAATGAAAAACTGCTACTTGTTATCCCTGGCTTTAGGGATAGAAGAGTTATTTTACTGAGCCGAAATACTGTGGGTTTTTTTTTTTTTTTAAATGTTCCTCTTGATATATTTATACAACTGATGCTAAAGTTTTCACATGTGTTATCTAAAGACAGTTTGAAGAAAGGTCCATTTTTTAATTCAATAAAGGCACTACATATTTCTTTTCTTAGAGCACTGCTGGTTTTTTTTTTGTTTTTTTTTTTTTTTTTTCTCATTCCTCCACTCAAGCATGCTGAGAATGAACAATGGCAAGCAGCAGTCTTGAAGTGTCTTAAACAAGGCTGTTGTATTAGATCTTCATTCAGGTTACTGAATGTGTGTGGGGAAAGGGTCTCATTAACCATTGTATCAATCCAGTCTTGGCACGATATTGGCACTAACCACCTTGCCCTGCCTGGGCCGACGGGAGCTGTAAGCTTGGCTCGGCTCTGTCTTGCACTCTTCTTGCGGTGAGGTGAGGCTAGAGCAGCCCCAAGGCTGCCGCCCCGTGCTCTGGGGCCAGCACGGTCCCCAGCAGTGCCTTGCTGGGCACCCTTCTGCTGCGGCTCCTCGAGAGCCGGGGAAATGCAGGAGATGCGAAGGGCTTCTCGGCAGCGGTGGGGAGGCAGCCTTCTCCGCTTGTCTCCTTGCGCGAGCCCTGGCTTTCTCATTTGCTCCAGGAAAGCCCGAGCCGTGGCGGTGGGGCTGTAGGGGCTGGTCTTGCGCAAGAGCTCAAGTTGGTTTCAGAGGGGCTAATGTGCCTAGCATAGGGTTTACAGAACAATTCTGAATCTTAATAGATAAAAGGAGCTTGTAAAAGATGGAGTTTAAAATTCGGTCTGTATTTTTTGCATTCTAATTGTTTTGTTCTTCTCAAAATATGTGACTGAATACAATTTCTGACCCTTTTTCTAGCACAAGCAATGCCAGCTGTTTACTTGCTAGCTTAATCCTGGGCTTGGTTTTTTCATGCAAAAGAGAAGATAGAGAAGCAGGTAAGAAAGCCTTTGGAGGAGTTCTTCTGAAATGAGCTTTTATATATCCTTGTAAGTCCCACAGTAGTTGTTTTTCAGACTCTAAGGCCTTTTATTTTCTGTATAACCAGCAGCAATAAGTCAAAATTATATTTAGACTGTATCAGCGTTTTCATGTGAAACTTCCCAAATGAAAGATTTTCAAGACCTATATTGATAATGCCTTTGCTGTATTTTTCAGGCCTAATCTATACTATATGCCTGTCTAAAACCCAGGCAAGGGTTCAGGCTGTAAATTAATGTGTGTCCTTTGAAGCATTTGTTGCTTCCCCTTAGGAAGGGGATCAATATAAGCATCGCTTCCATGCTGACAGCAACACAGCACAAGTTCTGCTTAAACGGGAGGTAGTGGGCGATTTGCTTCTGCTAAGGTGCTCCTTGTTCTCAACTTCTCCAAAGACACGGCAGCTTTGTTATGTCGGCATACCTAGTGATTAAAAGGTTGTGGTGGAAAGAGTCAAGTCGGCAAAAATCACCATTCCCTGGTAACTGGACTCAGCATGGCTTACTGTGAGAGCAGAAGCCAGCCTGACCAGCGGGTTTGCTGCCTGGACTGGAGAAACTACAAATGGGGCCGGTACTGTGACAAAGCCCTCTCGGGGGCTTTTCCAAAATCGTTCTCAAAGCCGTTGCAAGCAAAGTTTTCCCTTTAGTAAGGAGCATAAAGGTCTCCACGTGAGGTGAGTAAAGCTAATGTACTGCTTGGATGTCTTCACTGGTAAGGAACTTAAGGGCAAGTAAATTAACCAAATGTAAACCCCTGGATTAAGCAAGAGAAAGAAAGTGGGATGGGAAAAGAACGATTGACTTCAGGAGGACATTAAAGCAGACATGCAGCAAACCAATCTAATTTCTGCACGTAAAATCAACTCAGGAATAGAATTTTAGAAAGGGATTATGATGCAAAATTTACAAGCTTTGATTGTTATATTTTAAGTTGTGTGTATTTATTGTTCAAACATTTTTCCTACAAGGGTATTAAAGATACCCTACTGTTGTGGTTTAACCCCAGCCAGCAACTAAGCACCACTCAGCTGCTCGCTCCGTTCCGCCTCTCCCTCTCCCGTGGGGTGGGGAAGAGAATCAGAAAGAAAGGGAAAGTCATGGGTTGGGATAAGGACAGTTTCCTAGGACAGCAAAATGCAAATATAATAATACTACATATTAATAATGATAAAATATTATAATATACAAAACAATTCACAATGTCTCATTGCCTGCTAACTGATACAGCCTGTTCTGAGCAGCAATCATGGAGCGAAACCAAGAGTGATCTTGGAACAGCAATTTCCCCGTCAGCGGTAACAGGAACCAAGTTCCTGAGAGCCAGCGAGGGAACAGAGGAAAGGACAAAAGGCACCCGGCCCACTATACTGGGGATCACGTCTATGGTATGGAATGCTTTCTTTGGCATGTTTGGGTCACCTGTTCTGGCTATTCTCCTCCCAGGTTTTTGCACCTGCACATTGGCAAAACCTGGGAAACTGTAAAATGTCCTTGATCTCTCAGCAACAACTAATGACATCAGTGTATTACCAACATTTTTCACATACCAAATCCCGTACTAAATCCAAACCACAGTAGCTGCTGGGAGGAAAATTAGCTCCATCCCACCGAAACCAGGACACCTTCAGTACCTCCACACTTTTCTTCTGAGGTTCTTTGCTCTTTTTAAAATTCTTGTTTGGTTTTGTTCCCATTAAATGGATATTTGCACTCTTTAAAAATAGATCGAGAGATGATTTGTACAAGAGATTGCGTAATCCACGTTTAGTGTCTGCAGAGAATGGGCAGCCTCTTCTTAGGGATCGCCTGTAAGCATCAGGGCCCCGAGGGCGCTAGTAAGCCTCACTGGCCCTGATCGGCCACACCTCGGGCCCAGGAGACCCATTTTAGCCCACCCTGCTTCCTTGCTGAGGACACTGGGGCGGACCCTGGCTGGGAAGGAGCTGCCAGCCGACATGGCGTCCTGACAGTTAGGTAGTGAAGAGTCTCTTCATCAAATGAACTTCAGCTTGACTTGGTACAGAAGGCAAATGCTGGTGGTGAGAGGGAGCCAGTCCAGAGTGCGTCCCTTTCAGAAGCTGGTTTGTTTTTGCAGGTGCGGGCTAGGGAACCTGTGCAAGTGTCACACAGAGGGAATGTCTATTATTGAAAAGACTTGGGGGTTCTTTTAAAAAGCTTAATTGTTACAGTCACATGTTCTGGTTTCGGCTGGGATGGAGCTAGTTTTCTTCCCAGTAGCTGCTGTATTTTGGATTTAGTATGGGACTTGGTATGTGAAGAATGTTGTTAATAACACACTGATGTTATTAATGGCTGCTAAGAGATCCAGGCCA
>KL257093.1:792-10845 GCA_000699545.1 Podiceps cristatus
GGGGCTGAGCTGTTTTCCTGCCTCTAAAGCACCATTGAAATGAGGGAAATGCAGGGCTGCAGCATCACTCCAGCTCCTCGCACTGGAGCAGGACGTGGGGGGATTGAAGCAGACTCCCATGTGCTGGGTGAGGGGGAGGAGGGCTGGGGCTGAAGGGAGAGGTGGATGGCCTCACCACTGATGGCTTTCTCCAGCTGAAACACCTGACCTCCAATGGAAATACTGAATCATTTCGGGATGACGAGAAAAATGCTGGTTACTAATGGAAGCAGGGAGCTCAGGTGAGGGGTTGATGAAAAAGAAACTTTAATTTCAGATGGCTGAAAGGCCTCCTGGAGAAAGCCCAAGATGCAGTACAGAGGAAGCCAGAAACAATTACAGAGACAGGGGCTGCAGATAAAGGCGCGAGATACCACCAGCTCTCAGATGTCGCAGCCACAGAACTCCCTACTCTCACAGATCAATGAAAAAGATGCAGAGAAAAAGAACAGAAGAGAGGAAAAAAGCCACGGTCCCTGGTGAATACTCCCTGAAGCATCAGCTCTTGGATGTATTACCTGATATCAGCCCTCTCTGAACTTGCTCCCCTTCCATTTGATTCCACTCAGTAGCTATTGACCCAAGCTTCGTTTTCTGTTATTTCATGTTATTTCTATTGCAATAGCATGAGGTAGCAGGATCGCCACTGTGCTGTGTGCTGAGGGGCAGCCCGTGAGCAGAGGACATTAAGGACCGCAGCAACAAAGATGCTGAGTGCCCCCATTTCACAGACTCTGCTCGTGGTTTCTGTGCAGACAAAAAGTCTGGGAAAGGACAAGAAGCTGACACCAGGCTTCCTCACGACAGCCCTTTTGCATTTTTGCTTCCCCAGCCAGGCCAAACCTTTATCTTCTCTCTTCTCTCACGTCAACATCGCTCCTAGTAGGAGTCTTTAAATCCTTTAAAGCTTTTAAAAACCTTTTTACTTCAACTTTGGATTTGAGATGTATATATATCTGTGTGGGTGGGTGTAGGCACGTACCTTAATGAACTCCTAAACTAAAAGGCCCATCAAGATGATGTGCTGAGTAATCACTTCCCTCCATTGCCTGGTCTGCAGGGTCCCTCCCTGGGGGCTGATCCTGCACCTGGGGTGGCAAGGCACACCGCCGGCCCCCCGGCTCAGCCCAGGACTGACGCGCATCTCCTTGCAGCTAGGGCAGGGTTGTTTCAGAGATGCTGGTGTCCTCTTGATGCTTGAGGGAAAAAATATCAGCCACAGGGTCACAAGTCTGTACACTGCAGGCATAGACAACCTCTGTGGCTTCACCAAGGGCAAATCGTACCTGGCTAATCTAGTGGCCTTCTACAATGGAGTGACCACATCAGTGGACAAAGAAAGAGCTACAGATGCAATCTACCTGGACTTCTGTAAGGCCTTTGACACACTCTCCCACAACATTCTTGCTGCTAAATTGGAGAGATATGGGTTTGGTGGATGGACTGTTAGATGGATTAGAAATTGGATGGATGGCCACATTTGAAGAGTTAAAGTCAATGGCCAAATGTCCATAAGGAAACTGGTAATGAGCGGTGTCCCTCAAGGGTCTGTACTGGGACCATACTATTTGATATCTTCAACAATGACATAGACAGTGGGATCAAGCACACCCTCAGTGAGTGGGCAGATGACACCAAGATGAGTGGTGCAGTTGATACTCTAGAAGGATGGGAGGCCATCCAGAGGGACCTTGATACTTGAGCAGTGGGCCCAGGTGAACATTATGAGGTGCAAGGTCCCACACCTGGGTCGGAGCAACCCCTGGTATCAATACAGGCTGGGGGATGAAGGGATGGAGAGCAGCCCTGCCGAGAGGGACTTGGGGGTGCTGGTGGATGAAAAACTTAACTTCAGCCGGCAATGTGCGCTGGCAGCCCAGAAGGCCAACCGTACCTGGGGGCTGCATCCCCAGCAGCGTGGGCAGCAGGTCGAGGGAGGGGATTCTGCCCCTCTGCTCTGCTCTGGTGAGACCCCACCTGCGGCTTCCAAAAGTGGCTCCTGCTTTTAGCTTTACTAGGGGGACTTTGCTAATTTTATGGACTGTCAAGACTGGCATTTCTCTCCATACTATTTGATATCTTCAACAATGACATAGACAGTGGGATCAAGCACACCCTCAGTGAGTGGGCAGATGACACCAAGATGAGTGGTGCAGTTGATACTCTAGAAGGATGGGAGGCCATCCAGAGGGACCTTGATACTTGAGCAGTGGGCCCAGGTGAACATTATGAGGTGCAAGGTCCCACACCTGGGTCGGAGCAACCCCTGGTATCAATACAGGCTGGGGGATGAAGGGATGGAGAGCAGCCCTGCCGAGAGGGACTTGGGGGGGCTGGGGGATGAAAAACTTAGCGCTGGCAGCCCAGAAGGCCAACCGTACCTGGGGGCTGCATCCCCAGCAGCGTGGGCAGCAGGTCGAGGGAGGGGATTCTGCCCCTCTGCTCTGCTCTGGTGAGACCCCACCTGCGGCTTCCAAAAGTGGCTCCTGCTTTTAGCTTTACTAGGGGGACTTTGCTAATTTTATGGACTGTCAAGACTGGCATTTCTCTGACCATTTGTCAGAAGCACCACAGCAAAAATAGTACCATTAAAAATGGATCATACATGTGACTTGAAACTTAAAGCCATTATGTGGGCTGCTTCTAAAAATTATACCTTAATATTGTGAGATGGGTTTATAAAGGAGCTACTTCTTAGACTCCATTTTCATCTCTTCATGCAGCCAGAGCTGAATGATTACAAGTGCTTTTCTGACAGGCTCTTTGTTTACACCCTCTCTCACTCATCCCTAAAAATCACCAAGTGAGTTTTCCAATATCCCATTAGTCACCCAAGAATACAATTCAGACTGAAATTAATTATTTTCAGTTTAAGGAAGACCTATGGCACATGGTAATTAAAGCTTGATTAAAAATGCTTTATTTCCCAAGAAACATTTCATCCCTCTAATAATATTTATTAATAATCTTTAACCATCACCTAATAAATGCTTTTTATCAGCTGGGCACGCTCAACATGCTCAGGATCAGGTCACACAAAGGGAATGGCAGCGGGCCATGGTCTATGCACCCACGACTTTCCGAAGGCTCTGTATGCACCCAGCAAAAATCAGAGGTTTTTATTCCCAAGGACGTGCTCAGCTGTACGTGCCGTGCTTCCAGGCCCTCCAGAGAGGGAGGACCGGCCGTCAGCTCCCTTGGCGAGCAGGCAGGGTGAGAGCCCTTCGTCCTGCACTGGTACCCCTCTCCCGTCTTGGGCTGTACTCAAAAGCCCCGTGACTCCTTCAGCGCCTGCATTTGAGTATTCTTACATTTGGCTGTTTCTAAATTATTAACGTGCCTAGCACCCGGTGCTGTGGCTTTGTCTGAAGCCATTTCCTTTGATCTCCTTTGCCTTTGAAACTCCTCCTGGATGGATGCGCAGGCAAGCCACGCTGCTTTTCCATGCTGCAAACCACCACCCTGTGGGATGATCTTTCTCTCGCTGAAACCGGTGCAAAAGGTCTTATAGATCCTACGAAACTCAGGCCACAAATTGATGCATTGTTTTAATGTTTGGGTTGGGGTTTTTTTGAAGAGCCTGTCTGTCTGCCTGTGTCTCACAAGGTGTGGAGCATCTCCTGAAGTCACCAGCAGCAGATGAGAGCATCAGCGCGTCCTTAGAGGCCAGCAGCACCTCACAGGATTAGATCCATCTGTTACTGCTGCAGTTTTATACCCTTCGAGTGCCATGCAAGAAAGCTCAAGCATCATCACTGCAGACATTTCAGTGGATTGCAAAAATGACCACACTGTGCCTGATCAGCAGCTGGGTTGCCCAGAAAGCTGTCTGGGAAGCAACGTCTCCTGCCAGGGGACTGTCAGAGAAAGGATGCGCCAGAGCAGCCTTACCCATGGTGTGCACTTGAACCCTCCAACCCAAAGTCATTTCAAGATTTTATGAGGCTGGAGTTTGAAGCCAGGCATTGGCATGCAGGATGGACTGACCATTGCTCCCCACCTTGACCTTAAATTCTGAAACGTGTCAAAGAACAAAACACAGGCACAGGAAAGCGTCAGCTATGACTCTTAGCAAATGAAGTGGAGCGGCTGATTACCTGTTGATGAGCAATTTAATTCGAGCTCAATTATATGCTCCGGAAGTCTGACTCTCTGGGAGGTAATTACCTGACTTTCCACCCTCTACGAGGCCCCAGCTCCCCAGCACGCTGGGTGTACGTGGCACGGGTGCGAGCTCTGGGGCCCACGAGCATCCCACCAGCCGGCAGACATCAGGCCAGCGCAGCGGCTGCCGCAATGAAAGTCCTGACCGCTCTGCAGGGAGGAAGATAGCCCTGGCTGCAGAGCACGAGGAGGAGCTGTGCTCCTCTTGCACCATGGCACTTTTGAAACGCCTGTTAAGGGGGGCTATCTTAAGAATGCTTTTGATTCAGAAAAAAAAAAAAATAGCTTTCAGCCATGGGCTGAATTTGATGCTGCTGTTTGCTTTGGGGGGAAGCCAGGAGATGGCCAGGGAACCAACACCCTCTGCCATTGGCACGAGCTGGCTGGGCCCCCAGGCTATCACAACTGTATTTACTGCAGACTTTATCTTTCGTATCCAGTTTATATTTAGGCCTGGTTGTGCAAGGCTTTCCCATGCTGCTGGGCATGTACTCATTTCCTCTGGCATTAATGACAGCACTCACACGAGGGAGGACTCGCTAAGGTGAGCAGAGGGCGGCTTCTGGGCTCGTGCGAGATAAAGCGAAGTTTTCAGAAAGGCAAAGGAGTTCCTCGTCTTGGATGTTTCGGCTGCGGCTCACATTGCAACAGCCACCAGGTTTGGTCAGGGCTCCGTTTTGGGAGGACATCACGCAATCAAAGGGGGAGATAGTTCTGGCTGTGGCAGGAAACCTCATTTCTTTAAACTCGTAACACTTCAACACTTCCTTAAACGCTTCTGTTATGGTCTTTGGTAAAATGTTTAAACAGTTTTTTCTTTGCTGTATAATTATTTGTGCTTTGATCTTGCTCTTCCAAAGCAAAAGGAGCAGGCATGTTATAAACACAACTGCAGCTAGAGTAATACTAGCATGATTGCTTAAAAATCAGTAGCATTGGGTGATGTACTGTGAGCCAAGCAGTTGGTACTTCTGAAGGTGAATGAGGCCTTATATTGCTTTTATCCAGGATCTACAAGAGGAAATCAAATTTATATACTTAAAGATCATATCATAGCATGCTGTAAAGTGCAAACAGTATTTGTCATGAAATATCTGGCAGAGCTTTGTGGACACAAAGATGGATCATTAATTAGGAAAGAATATTTCTGCTGTTACGAGATCACGTGTGTTGGGGGTAGAGAGATGGTGCATAGCAAAACCAGGGTCTGGTCTCACTTCCACCTCGTGTCACCAGCAGCAGTATAAGGTCCCAGCTGAGCAGAAGCCATCTCCAGCCTCTGCCCATCACCCATTCTGCAGCAGGTCTGTTCCCTAAGCGTTACCCTCGTCTGTCAGCACACACACAGCTACTTGCAGCATCGACATCTGAAACCACTACTTGATGGCCAAGGCTTCCCAGTCCAGCTCCTCAGAAAAGCAGATATAGCTCTGCAGTTCCCTTTACTTAACACAAAAAGAAAGTGTGGGAAAAAAAGATTATCAGTCAGATTTACATGTCCTAGATTTCTATGGCAACCATATGCAGTTCAACAATGACACCAGTACACCCAGGCACCCTCTTAACAGCACCCACCTCAAGCCAGCAGCCTGCACACAGTGCTGGAAATCTGTCCGGCCACCCCGAGAGCCGGGCACAGGAATTAGAGGGCCAGCACAATACCCCCCCCGGGCACTTTGGTGCCTTTACGAGAGGGCAGTGAGGCGTGCGTCGGGACGTGCAGCGCACGGCACGCGGCAGCCAGGCAGCCGCATACCCCCGTCAGGCGACCGAGCCCGTGCTGTCAGAAGGCACCCAGGTGCCTTAGCGAGCAGCAGGGAGCATGCACCAGCTTTGGGGTGTTGTGAGGGATCCAGCGAGGAAAGGAAGGTGGTGATGTGAGGGGCAGGCTTTGCCATACCCATGCTTTCACGTAGCCATGCGGGTATCAAAATGTGCCTGATCTTCTCTGTCTCCCTCTCTGCAGTTTTGATCCAAGCTGGATGGGAGAGGAAGGTGCATGGGAGCCATCAGCAAGAAGCCACACCAGCCAGCATGGATTTGCTGTAGCTTGAGGAAGAAGCAAGGGGCAAAAAGAGTGTGTGTTTGTGAACTGGCTGGTTGGGATATCCACAACCGCTTCGCACCCCGCCGCCAGCACAAGCCACGGCTACCCTAGCCCAGCCATGTTTCTAGCAGTGTCCAAGCAGTGAAGATGATGGCGATGGAGTAGTGTGAAGCAAGAGGAAGCAGTGCCTCAAAGGTGCTCAGCATGACAGGGCTTTTAGCTCCCGAAACGTGGGGTTAAGCATGGGGGGAGCTCCCCAAGAGACAACTGTTCCCAGCAGCACCGTGCCTCCCTGGACAGGGGGTGACCCCCATCTCCTTCCCGGCCTGTCCCTCTCAGGATGCTGGGGGTCCCAGGACAGACTCCACTTGGCAGTGCCATACGTGTCCTGAGAACCTGGTTGGTAAAATATGTTTAGGTCACAGATTAAAACTAAGAGACAGCACAAGGAAGAGAGATGCTTCTGCAGGGAGGAGTTGTTGGGAAAACTGATGCGGCCCAAGCGTTGTGCCACAAGCACTGGTAGGCAGTGATGGGAATGCAAGAGCCCGTGAGCCAGGTGGAGGTTTCCTGCATGTGCTGAGATGTTCGGGGGTTTGGGGAGCCTGCAGAAATGGAGGCTGACCCTGCTTTCTGTGGGTTGGTAATGCCTTGAGGGGCAGGAGGGGAAGGGAAGGCACGTGAGCTTCACCACCTCCTAGGCTGGCTCCTCTGGTGCTCCGAGCGGGAGCAGCCTGGACTTTGGGGCAAAAGCATATGGGTCTAACACTGCCCATCCTCATGGCTGGACAAGTTTTTTCCACTTAAGCCTTAAAAGATCCTTGACTTGAATGGGAACTAAAGTTGTTTAATACATTCAATGAATATTTTCCATACCTTTCACTGAGGCTGAATATTTTTACCAGATTATGTCCTCTTTCTCATTTCTCAAGTCATCCTTAGCCTTATTCTAAGCAAATACAGATTTTAGGCTTCTTGAGAAGTCAAATATTTAAGGAACTCTATCAGTGATGGCGTTTTCCCTCCAAAGTGGGAAACTAACACATCACTGATTGTTTAGAGCTCTGCTAAGAGGATGGTGGGGGCTGGCCACCCGTGGGGCCACGTCAGCAAGAGCATACCCAGCGTGTCGAGGGAAATGATGATTCCCCTCTGCTCAGTACCCATGAGGCTGCATCTGGGGTGATGTGTCATCTTGGCCTCTCCAGTATGAGAGAGACACAGACATACCGGGAGGGTTGTCTGAAGGGGGAGTCCTAATGCTGTCTATGGGGGGACCTAGTGCTGTTGTCCATTCCCTAAAGGGGGTTACGGGGAAGATGGAAGCAGGCTTTTCCCAGAGATGCACACTGAAATGTCCAGGGCAATGGTTACAAGTTGCAACAAGGGAAATTCTGGTTCAATATAAGGAAAGTATTTCACCATGAAGGTGGTTAAACACTGGCACAGGTTGCCTAGAGAGGAGGTGGGATCTCCATCCCTGAAGAAACTTAGAAGCCAAGGTCTCAGGACCTGGTCTAGCTTTGGAGCTGGCCTTGCCTTGGGTTCCTTCCCACTGAAACTGTTCTATAACTCTGCAATACTATTATTCACATAAAAAATTATGAGAAAAGTAAAAAGAGTAAATTTGCTGTTTCTCTTTAAATTCTGATGGCAATAAAAAATAAAGCAGCAGTCTTGAGCGCAGCTCTGAAATGATTCAGTCTGATGAGTCTGCTGCTGGTTGTGCCTGAGAATAACACAAACGGCAAAATATAGCTAAACATTGTTTATTCTAAACCTAACACAAGATTTTCCTTTTTTTTTTTTTTTCCTCATGAGTTTTCAAGTTCACAGAAGACATTTCTGCCCCCCTAGTCACACACATATCAAATAGGGGTTTTGCTTTGCGGTGTGAAAGCGGAGAGCTGGAGCTACCTGATTTAAGGCTGATAATCCTCACTCGTTATGGCAGGGTGGCCATTTTATTTGCTTCTGCCCTGGAACTGAAACAAAGCCTTCTTTAGGTTTTCTTGCTTGATCTCAAGAACAATATCCTTATCACTACAAACGTACGTGCAGATAAAAGGCCCAGCACCCACCCTTGGGAGGTCTTTTTGCCGAGCGAGCTGAGGGCACTGCCCCCTGCCAAGAGGCTGTTTTCTTCCTGCCACTTTGCTACAAACTCCCCTGGTGCTTTTTTGTGCCCCAGGTCCTCGGGCTGCCTTCGCAGGGTGGAAACTCCACTCACAGCAGCCTTTAGACTCCTTTTCTTTCTTGAAATCTCCCAGAGATGTGATTCAGATTCAAGTCTCCCTCTCTCCCAAAAGGTTATTGACCCCTAATTTCTCTACGAGGCAATGTTTCTCGTTGCTCTCCTCTCTTTGAAAACCCAAGGGTTTCTCGAGCAGAGCTTATGCCATCTCGCAGGGATAAGATGCTCTCCCTCCAGATGGGCAATACCAGCCTGCGGCTCCATCGTCTTTAAATTCAGACGTATCACCCGGTTGGGCATGTCTGACCCAGCGCAGGCACGGCACAGGCGGGTGCCTTTCCGTCAGTCGAGCCGAGGAGATGGCACAGGGTTGCACCTGCTGCAGGGGGACAGACGGTCCCTGATGTGACAGAGTGTTAACCAGTGAGCTTTCAAAAAACAGGTTCCCACCAGCATTCTGGATAAGCCTTTTTTTATCAGGTGACTCTGGCATTTCTGGTGTGTTGGAAGAAGTTCCAGAGCTCCACTCAGCCTCCTGCCAAGCACAAACCCGGAGAGTGCTTTCGGTCCCACCGATTCTCCCAGCCACACCGAAGATGTAGGCATGGCGCTAATGCCTGCAGGCCTGGGAATAATCAGCAGTTTGCGGTGGTGAGGAGCCTGGGGCGGCTGAGCCCCAGCTCACTGTCCCAACAGGTCCCACAAACGGGGATCTCTACAAATACCACAGACCGCGAGGTGGCACGGCGAGCTCGGCTGCCCCATGCCACAGGCACTTTGCACAAAGTCTCTGGGACAGTGATCATGGCAACGCAGCCCGGAGACCGCCTGGGGTAGCAGCGGAAGGCACGGACACTCAGATGTGCTCCTCTTGGCTCCTACAGCTCCTGTGAAAGCCCAAACAGCTCTCGTGGTGGTTCCCCTTGGCTGGTCTCTGCTGCCAGGAGCTTTCCCTCACTCCTCCAAAGCAGTGATCAGCTTCTGCAAACTCCTGCGTGATTTTGGGCTCCGAACCTCCCGCAGGGTAGCAGACAAAGCTGAAGAGGGAGGCTGGAAGTCTCTTCTGAGTGACAGCAGAGAGCCAAAATGGTGGGTTTAAGGGCCAGAGTGTAGAAGATGGTAACTCACAGCTGCCAGGATGAATCTCCTGTGGGTTGCCTGAAACTAATCTTGTAGGTATGGCACTCCTCTGTCACAGGAAAGGAGTCACTCTCTTGCGCGCGACCATCAATGGTGACGAGTTATTAGGAAGGAAGAGAGCTGTCACGGTGACAAGCTGTGCTCATATGACGTACTGCAGCACAGATCCAGATAAGGCTGCTGTATCAACAAGGCAAGAATAGCATCAGGATTGTCTGGACAGGACATGAGGATGATCATGAATTTGGAGGGGTAGTTTTAAGGGCAATTAGAGAGGTGTCTCTGCAATGCCTGCGCCCTGTTCCTGTGCCGTACAGTGGTGCCCGCTCCCATAGCTGGTCAGAGAGCATCATCTGACAGAGGTCCGGGAGTGGGGCTGGCGCAGGACGTTAGGAGGAGCATCTTGGTGGTCCACTGTCATGGTTTAACCCCGAATGGTGACCCGACCATGCAGCTGCTTGCTCACCCC
>KL257094.1:0-33442 GCA_000699545.1 Podiceps cristatus
GGGAAAGAGGATATTAATATAGATAGGGCACTGAACTATCTTGAGAATTCTTGTCTTCCTATATTGTTAGAGAGCTTGTAAATTACTCTGCATTAAAGGATGGGAGCTATGTTAGCAGAATCAGGTTCTTGCATTGCTATCATTTCTATTGCTCTAGAGCCCTGCTGGGAAGTGGCAAAACTTGGTGGTTTTCTCACATATGAAACTGAATCTAAAATAAAACCTTAAAAACTAGAGGATACATCCTGAAATGTTAAGAGATGTAATAAAAGTAATAACAAAAGCTACAGCATGTTCTTAGCAACAGGTAGTAGGTTGCATTACCATGGCAACTTTGAAGATAATATTTTACTGTCATGCTACTCCCATCCCTCTCCGAAATAAACCACAGCATAAATAAAACCACATTATTAGTTATTTAAATTGTATCTTTTTTGATTCTAATCTTCTGCTCTACTCCCATCTACTAAAATAAACATGCATTTAATAACAAACTTCTAAGATTTGTATGCTTCCAATTTCATGTACACCAATTTCCAAAATAGGTTAAGTAGTTTAATATAATGACTTTCATTTTGTATAAAGGAAATAGCACAAAGAATCTTTGTTTTGTCCAAGACCAATGCCAAAAAGAGGTATAGAGTTCAGATCTATGTGTAGTGCATTAGGTCAAGCTACTTCTTTTGCCAGTGCCCAAAAGATAGGATTTACTTCACTTGTAGCTACACCCTGGTCCTAAGTTATCCAAACTATAAATTTTATTTTCTTAACTGTAATAACATTATAGATATAGCTGGTCTCTCAGAGACCCCTTTGCATGTGCCTGTGTATTGCAACTTCAAACAGAATTCTCTCAAACACCTACATCTGATTCTATCAGGTGGATTTCTGATTTGAGCATTATCAATGCTTTTAATGCTTCCACTGTGAGAACACAACCAGACACCCTGAATCTGCAGTTGAGGAATAGACTATTCCTCTGCAGAAAGCCGAGGTAATTGTCAAGCATTTATTCAACCCAGTTTGCTTACTGTTCTGCATTCTCGTTTCTCATCTACCTATAATATTTGTTAAGTGATCTTTTAAATTAACTTTTTATTTTTTATTCTACAATTTCCTTGAGAACCATTGTTTGCGAGTCTATGTATTTTATGGGTTGCATTGATGAGTAACCTGAGCCACAAGTCATCATTGTCATTTTCTGCTAAAGCACTATTATGCAGACAAGCAGAAACTATTTGATTCTACAATCCATGTGTAGCTAATGTAGCCATTGCTTAAAATTTGATATATTATGTATACTTAATTTATGTAAAATAACAATTGATATAATGACATAAATACTAATAGAAAAATGCTGATAATTGCTAAGTGGAATAGAGCAAATGGAGCTTGCTTTGGGAAACGTTCAATAACTTGAGATTAACATTTTTATTTCTGAGAGAGGACTCTTTGAACTAAATTGTGGGATGGCAATCATAAACCCTGAGCTCATTTCCTGGATTCCTATGGAACAAATCGTTTCCTTTCCATGCCTCAGTTTTCCAATTCTGTGTTTTGTTTGTCCTGTTTAGACAGCGACTTCTCTAACACAGGGCCTCAGTGGTTCCACAGCATCTGTACCTGCAGTCCTGGTAATGGTTCCTACATCGCCACAATACAAACACTACTGATCTCTGCTTTTCATACTAGCAACAGTTAAGTTAGACAACGTTCAAAGAAAATGAATGCAGAGGGTTTTGCTCATACCATCAAACCAAAATTTGCTGTCAGCTTTTAACAGGACACTTAAGAAAATTTCCCTGTTTCCACAGCTTTGCCCACGAGGTTTCTACATGTTCCTTCTCCAAGGAAACTACAAAAGACACATGCTCAAAACTGTTAGTAGTAATACAGCAATTGCCATTATACAACACATCACCTACTTCTGCAGTGCTTATCATCAGCCAAAACTTGTTAACTGTCTGTTAACAGTTTTGACACAGTGGCAGTTTTGCCTGTGGAGGAGCCGATCAGGAAAAGTCCAAGACCTCTGAGATTTGCTGCCTTTTCATTTTGTGCTAGAACTGCACGGCTGCCATTCACCTCACACAAGAGGACATTCATCCTCTGGTGATTCAGCCCGTCTCCCCGTACCTAACATTTCTGTCTAAAGAGCATACGGTGCTTGTACAACCCTTTAAGGTACATCAGTACAACCAAGTGAAACACGATAAAGTAAATGAGGCTCAGTCTTGTGCATTAACTACAAGACAATCCTTTCTCATCAGGTTCTGCACATTCTTCACCTTTTTTTCCAACTCCCCTCTGTGCTAGACATATATGTACGCATATATATATATATATGTATGTGTGTATATATTTTCCTAACTTGGGTATGACCCTTCTTCTTCTTCCTCCCCTTCTCTTTGAATGGTAATCCAGCCTCCCCTCTACTCACTGCCTTCTCCGGAGGCTGGAGCACTGTGCGGCTTTGTAGCAGATGCCCAGCAGCACTGGCCACTGACTCCTCGTGATGGGGCTGCCCCAGGAGTCTTCATGGCTGGGAGAGAGCAATGGAAGGGGGAAGGAGGAGAAGGAAGCGCCGAGCGTTGCTGCGGCAGCACAAGAAGGTGCCTGTAATATCTTTCAGGAGAAAATGTTACTCCCCACCTGAAGCTTTGCTCTGGTTAAGAGCTTTATCTACAGTAAGACTGCAGGAACAAATGTTTGAGATTAATGATTTGATTTTTGTTTGTACATCATATAGTGCAATAAATTCCTTTTCATATTCAAAAGCAGTATCTATGGCTAATAGCTGGAAACCTTCTTTCTTATTGGTTTTAAAATTGGTTTAGTTGCTCTGTGGAATGTACAAATACCTCCATAATTCAGTGAATAACCGAACAATAAAGCAAGAAAACATTGTCCAAAATAAGCACAGGTAACCTTAGCATTATTTGCTTATTCAAGATGAGTATTTCCTGAGTTAGCACACATCTTATCATGTAATATTTCTTCACCAGAAAATATTTTGATAAAAACTCCTTTTTCTTATAAGAATGTTTTTCTGTTCAGAAAAAAAAAAAAAAAAAAAGGCATATGTAGATAATATAACTGTTTGGAGTGGAACCTTTTTCATTTTCATTCTAGACACAGGAATAAAGCTGCATAAAGTGGAAGCTGAGCTTAACTGTTCCACTACTTGGAACAGCCTGGTTTTTACACTGTATTTTTCAAACAATTGATTGGATCTTAAAAAACAAATAAACAAACAAACAAACAAAAAACCAAACAACCAAATCCAGAACCTCCACCTGCCTAGAACTTAGCAAATATGCTACCTCTTTCACTTAAACAGATCATTGATATGGACCATCTTTGCTATGTGCTATGCATTTAAAATCTAAAACTTTAGAAAAGGGTGGCACAAGAGAAAGTTTTGGATCAACCTCACGTTACTCAAACACTAGCCTACTCTCTGTGTCCCGTTCACTGGTATGGTTCAGTTGCATTAAACATTTACTGTCTAAAGTACAATTAAATAGCAGTTTACCTTCTTTATTACTTGCACATTCTTAAGAGAGGGGAGCATGAGCTGGCTCAAAGAACAACAATTAGCTACATATTTCTGTAATTACAAAACAGTTGACAAACAAATCTAATTAGGTGCTTGCCATTGGCAAAGACTAGTATTTCCCTAGAACCTGGTTTCATGTTTCCCCAAATGGGATGCCAAGCAGCAGCAGGAGAAGCTGGCACTCGGGCTTCTTCCCCAGCACATGTGCTGGCAACCATGACTTCGCTCAGCCCATCAAATGTGCAAGCTGCTGCCAGATAGCCTCTGCCCGACTTGTTCTGGGGAATATGAGTTTCTATCCCAGCTTCTTATTCCACAAATGGCAAAACCTTAATATCTGAAAGGAAGAGCAACTAGCAAGATATGCAGCAAGAGGATTAAACATATCTCACTGCAACCAGAGCCCCTTTCAACGATGCTTTACATCACCATCTTCTTTCCTCAGCCAATAATTATGTACACCTAGTCTTGATTTCACTTTGACACTGAAGTTGCGAATGGCAATGTCACATAAGGGACCTGCATCAAACACTGCCCCTTGGGAGGAAAGGCCAGGTGTACCTGAAGGGAGGAGAACCCTGTCTTGCCCTGGAAACAGAAACAGATTATGCTCGGCCCCTTGTTGAGGAAGATGGACAGAGCAGGGGAGGGAAAATATTCTTTGCCTTCCTCCTACTCTGTATGTCCTTCCAGAAGTGGGAACAAAAAATCTGTTTTTCAGACAGTGAACTACCCACTGCTCAAAAACCACCACGAATGGGCAGCAACATGAACCAACATTGTAAAAATCATACTACTAATTAATCTGCTAACTGGCCTAACCCAGAAGTCTACATTCATCAACCACTATGCTGAAGCCAGGTCTGCAATTCAGGCCCACTGCTGGCGTAAACTTTGCCAAAGCTTTATCTATTGTGTCAGTGCCAAGGACCCTACCAGGAGGCATGCCCAGGCACCCCACGCCCAAGGGAGCCAGCGAGGCAGCTTCCCGGGGACGCGGGTGCTCCAGAGCGCGCCGGCATCATTCTCCTTCCAGAGGCCAAGACACCCCATAAGAACTTCCTATCTAATGTCTTCCAATTACTTCATCATTTAAGAAGCCTCACTAGTAAATGTATTTCACTGTGCTACCTACATTACTTTTTATTTGAAGTTAACTAAATCCCCTGCGTGTTTTCTCACTACTTTTTTTTTAAATATAGAAAAATACCAAAACCAAATCAGCAACAAAAATATTATGAATATTGCAAGCAATTTTACATGAGAAATGCCAATTTATCTCACTGACAGTGTATGCTGCAGCACTGCTTTTCTCCACACCTAGGGCTGAAAACAGAAGCTGAGGCTTTTGTCTCCCGTGTTTTAACGTGTTCTCAGGGAATTCAAGTAATTGCTAAAGTCTTTCAAAAAGAGAAGGAAACTGCAATATAAAACTTCTAATACAACAAACAAACAGACTTTTTTTGGGTAGAGGCAAAAAATACTGGAGATGTTTTTATAAATCCCAAAGGAATGACAAACTGTACAAATAATAATTTAATTTTGATTTTGTCTCAAAATTTACCTTTAAAATATAGCTTAACAACCCAAGAGTTCTGTCTCAGATATTCATTGAACAGATCTTTTTCTGAGAAATTCAGCTCCTCAGACACCTCCTCAAATAGTATTTTAAAGAAGAAAGAGCAAGACAGTGATTCAGTAGTTGCTCTTCACAAACCCCTGTAAATTCCAATAGAGAGTAACTCTTGCAGAGACTTTTTTGGCATGTGTGTGTGAAGGCATATAAAAAGTATTTCCCATCTCATCATACTCTTGTGCAATTCATACTAAGCAGAGATTTTTTTTCTTTTTGGGTTTTTCTGTTCTGGGAATTGCAAGACATAATGCAAAAAAAGCAGTAAGATTATTGTCTTTTTCTTCAAAACAGATCAGCTTGAATAAACACTGAGTATAACTTAAAGTAATATTCAGAAAAAAGCTGTGTTTTTCCTAGACTCTACCTTAACAACATATTCAGTACCTAATGGTTACCAAAGAAAAATTAAGAACTGTATGAAAAACAATCTTACTTACTCTACTTACAAATGATATCTAATGTAAAGGTTCTGCAAATCAGATTTTAAATTAATTACAGAAAAGCAATTCAGAAACTCTTTGCTAGAAAACTCACAAGAGCTTTCTCTCTTCAAATATTTAGCTAGGTCTCACCAAATTTGTGAACTACCTTAACACCTGAAAATTTTTAAAAAGTCAAATTTTAATTTTGTTCTACACTGAAGAGAAAGTCCATGAAGATTTGTAAGAATCAGCTCATCAGCTCACTACACAGAGACAAACATTGATTAAAATTCTACCAGCAGAAAGTGTGCCTAAAATCCTAATAAAGGATGTATATTCCAGTTCACCTTAAAGTAAGCCTCCTGTTTTATCCCTCCCCAAAACGTAATGACTGAGTAAGTCCCCAGAATACAACAAGATCCATCACTGTATGAAGGGGTTGTTATAGAGAAAAATAAATCACTTCTTCCAGCACCATCTAATTTGTGTGGCACGTATACTGCAGCTGTGAGCTCATACTTCAGGTTTGTTGTTTCAGTATGAGATGTTCCTATTCTCTCCATTTTTGTGAAACAAAGCTCAGCAAAAGGGTTTTTTCCAAGATCTAGGAAGAACAATTTTCCTAGATCTCAAATATCAAGTACTGGTGCATTCATAGTCCTTGTGTTGGCTCCTGCAGTTGCTCTGAGATCTGCTGGCCCATCTCCAGGTGTCAGCAGCCTTGGATGTAGATGACTGCTGGGCAGAGGTATCTTGTGCTACAGGCGTTACTCCCCACAAGGGAGTTGAACAGCCTATCCTGCTTTTTCACCTGAAAAGACAAATCTCATTTTCCTGAACTGACCTTCCATTTGTATATAAAAAGGGGAAAAGATTCCAACTCTGTGGAAACTGGAATGGGGCTCTGGAGGTGACCCAGTCATCTTCCTGTTGCTTGATCTTCTCTGTGACCTGATTTTCCTACTGACATCAACACTGGGGCTCCTGGAAAAGTAAATGTGTTGGTCTGGGGCAGTGCTGGAAGTAACAAGAAAGGGACAGGTTGCACTGAGCCTTCCATGGGAGGCACAGCCCAGCCGATGCTCCCCCAGGCTGCTGGGGCAGAGGCAGCAGTCACTGTTCCCAAATCCTCCTTTTTCAGAAACTGCGGGGCTGCATCTGCACTTGGGTGCTGCAGAGTCTGCAGATGCTGCGGGAACCACTGGGGCAGAGAAAGAGCAAAAGGTTTTGGGGGATGGGGAGGGTGGAAACAACCTCAGCCAAACAGGGTCCTATCATAATTATAAAGACACGCTATTCTGTTTGCATATTACTGAGGAGTCTTGACATTTCAGCTCAGAAACTGAGTTGGAAGTTACAACCTGAAAAAATCACATGTATTCAAGGCCTTGATCCAGCAGTCACAGAACTCCATCCCCTGGAAACAAGCAGTGACACCCTGTACTCCGAGGGCAGTCACGTCAGGCTGTAAGGACAATTTAGCAGAGAGCAATACACTTTGAAAAATAGATCCAAAATTCACTTATCATTTTTTTTCCAAGCCAGGTGAAAACCTGAAGTGGAACAGAGAAATTGCAAGTAATTAAGGTTAATGTTTGCTTTTGAAAATGGAATACATGTAACTGTTAGTAAGAAGTAAGCCTTGTATCCATCCTCAACATACTAACACATACAAATAAAAAATTCTGTATTATACACTAATGTTGATTGGAATTCAGAAGATTCTGGCTACAGAATGCTTGTCCTTCTGATATAGATACCCCCCTCTTTTTTTTTTTTTTTTTTTTTTTTTACTTGGTCTAATCTGATGAGATATGTGATGGAGAAATTGAACTATGTTTTAGCAAATCACAAGTTTTGGTAGGGTAGGAAATTATTACTTTGAGTAATACTTTGTCTAGCAGTTGTAAAAGGCAGGATATCCGATTTTCTTTCTTTATAAATTGAGCTTCTCAGAGAAAAGCATAGGTAGTTAAACCAGAATAGTACAGAGGCTATTATTTGAGTTTCTTCCACAACTACAAGGTACTGGATAAAGAAGCACCTTTGCCAACAACCTCTGTAGCACTACTTACCATCATCAGAAAATGTGCATGATCACAAAAAGAAATAGCAGCCATAGAGTACAAATGGTTTTTTTACACTATATTTAGGAGAGGCTGGAGGGAGTGAGGAGAGACCAAAGACAACTATTCTACATCTTTCCCCACTGCTTAGTTCAAAGTTATTTCCTTGATTTTTTTTTTCTCCAAGATTTTACATGATAAGTCTTACAATATTTTCTGTTGAAATTAAATAGATTTGATTTCTCATGAAATCCTACATCAACTAATCAATAGTGGAGCACATAGTGTTACGAGAAGTTTTCTATAAATATGAACATTACATACAGTAAAAATAAACATACTGAAAACCTCCTCCTACACCATAGAGTATCTTCAAGTATTGTCAGAAGATTTCATATCCTACTCCTTACAGGGCAATATATTCCCTCACCAAAACAGGCTTACATGTTTGATAAACTCTGAGAAGAAATTCTTTAACGATATTAATTCTCTAATCTTAACAGAAGTAATAAATAGACAGGTGGTAGAAATATGTTAATTTTACTGAAAACTATTCTGCATATGTGAGAAAGCCTCATCTCCACCCATTCTTCAAAGGCTTTTATTATTTTATACAGTAAAATAAACCTCCAATAAGACCTCATGTTTTTCTGTCACATTAGTATGAACTCTTAACCTACTTAATGAGTTTGTTTTTTTCCCCTCCCAGTGTATTTTTTTTAAATAGCAGGCACTTAACATTTCAGATTTATCATAATTAATTTTATACCCAAAGACTGCCAACGATACGTGTTTGCTGTTCTGTTGCTTTTAAGAGGAAAAATGGGTTTGTATAAACAGCCTTACATCATCTGCCTGGCAAGCTATCCGCTCCGTCTGTGAGTGGCCCTTTAGTTTGTAAGTTCCCACCTAATTGCTGCAGACAGATGTTCTCCTGCTGTAGCTGTAGACACCACGGAGACTCCTGCCGTGTTACTTAACCAATTTAAACACACTCCTTTCCTCAATGCAAAAGCCTAAACCCCCTTATACGCAGCAGAAACGCAAGCTCTCTCCTTACCTCCAAAGCCATGTTTTCCTAAATGCAGTGTTTCTAAATCCACCCCCCACCCCCACCCCCCGCAGCTGCTCAATGGCATTTTGTCAGGACAGCCCCAGACAACTGACCTGTTATTATTCTGCGTTGTTCAGCTCATAGTAGACCTTTCCTATCACTATGTGAAATTTGTCCCCCTACCATCAATCTGTGCTGCTCTGGGTATACGTACCTAATATGTTACTAGTCTGTCAATACCAGTGAGAACTAGTCAATTCACATGGATGAAATACGTATAGGCAACAAGTAGTCTCATCTTTTCTTTAATGGTGTTACAAATACCTTTGCTTTATTCCAGGAGAAAGGAGTTTCTACTCCTTAAGAGCATTGATTAAACAAGCGTTGTAATGACTTTGCTAACTTTTCTGTATGCTGCTTTGTGTAGCTATCAGTCATTTTGATTGGTCAGGGGTTAGACTTGTAACCTGCCTACTGCCTTTTCCCCCAACACATACTGGTCAGGAAATATTTCCCTCGATTGTTAGGGGAGAGGGGACTGCACACAGCAGCGGTCCTCATCTTCTCAGGTATCTCCTTCAGACCACTCTAACTGCATGCCTTATAATGGCACAATAATACATCTGTCTTTGATTCATATAAAAAAGGGCTTTTCATCCTTTTAACAGTTACTGAAATAATTTTTATTGGCTGATGTTTTCCACCATAATTTATTGAGCCTCTGCCCTTTTATCCTCTTCATCTTCAGAACATAAATCCACTGCTCTCATAAACATAAGCCCAGCCAATGCTTTTATAAACCTGTTGAATATCACCAACTGTAGTAGGAAGTTCATTGATGAAAACTGGCTTTATTTCTCTGACATAAGAGAGAATCATCACCCAGGTTACTTTTTCAGCCTCTTTAATAAAGCCTTATCTTCTTTTACCTCTCTTTTATGTTTTCACCTTAAAATGTCCTATAGCAAGAAAGGCCTGGTCAGGTTCCACCTTTGTTAACCACTCAATTGTACACCCCATCCACCTGATCCTTTCCTCTTTTCTTTTTTTCCCCTCTTTTCCCAACATGTGGAAATTCAGCCTAGCTTGGTGACAAAAGACATTTAACCTCTCCTCACCCAAGCAGTTGTCTCCTTTTCAGATGGTTTTGGTCAACTACTCTGACAGAAGACCAGCATCGTACTATGCTTGCCAGAGATGACTTTTCACTAAACTAGCCTAGGACAATGCCTGAAACGCTCTTGTGCCCTCCCACACAAGTCAGAAGACTCTAGCTCTCTCTTGAATTTTCCTGAATTCAAGAAGAGGTTGTCCACCAAGGCTGTGCAGTCTCAGTCCTCAGAGGTTCCCAACACCTGGCTGGATAAAGCCCTGAGCAACCAGGTCTGAGCTCACTGCGGAGCAGGCTTGGACCAGCAGGTTGGACTGGAGACTGGCCAAAGTCCCTTCCACCTGTGTGGTTCTGGGGATTTTAGCTTGATGTCCTGACTCTGGGCTTGTTTGAGAGTAGAGGATGGCAGAGTGGCAGGCAACTCTGTGTGATTCTTTACTGCTGCAGCTGTTCCTGCTTCTGGAAGGGAAAATATATCTTGCTTTTAACATTTAACAGGATCTTCCTGCTCCACTTTGGGAGATTTTTAAGTTAGTATGTTCTTTCATGGATCTGTATATACCCCGTATTCTCCAAAAGCTCTGCTCCCAACATCTATCCACATTCTCCGGGTCACTGGCTGCACTAATCACTCTTTCTACATCACATTTAATCCCACCAAATCTCATTTCCGCTGAAGATTCTGAGAGAGTTCATTTCCGAGATTAACCTATTGAGACTATCTCTGGTAGCAATGTCAATTTATTTTTCATCTTTGCTTGGGCGGAAAGCAGAACAACATCTTGAACCCTACAAACCTCGCCTGCTGTAAGTCTGCGTTCTCCCGCCTGAATTTCTTTCGGGGAAGCTGCTTGTCGAACTGTCCCCTCCTCCTCTGGTCGCCTTTCCAGGCACAGCGGCAGCACAGGCCGGGCATCAGGCTGTGGACAGCCCAGGCGCAGCGCTGAGCACCATCTGATCCAGTCGACGTCTGGGTCCAGGCAGCCATTGGCGACCCATCATAGCTTTTCTCTGCACCAGAAAAGTCCGTGTCCCTCTTGTCCTCCCTCACCATTCCTTTTTTTTGGTTCATTGATGCTTCCTTGTACATTCCAGGTTCAAACAGTACTGAAAATGCCACTTTAATATTGATCCAACTGCATCAGGAATGGAATAGGCCAGAAATCCTGCAAGAAATCTTGTTTAAGTGTTAACGTCTGTTCAGAACCATTGAACGGCTAGGCTGCCAAAATCCTGATGAGAATATGGTTGTTATTAAAACCCTATCTTCTCATCTACAATATGTTACTTGAAGTTCTGTAATTGCTAGTTTTGGGGACACATT
This sequence comes from Podiceps cristatus, assembly GCA_000699545.1. Classification (NCBI taxonomy): domain Eukaryota; kingdom Metazoa; phylum Chordata; class Aves; order Podicipediformes; family Podicipedidae; genus Podiceps; species Podiceps cristatus. The sequence continues at coordinate 11,173 of KL257094.1, forward strand.
TCAGTCCACAATCCAGCCTCATGTTCTCTGAGCCAATGAATGTTCTTTTTTTTTGGCCCTGTGAGGCATGAGGCCTTCAATAAAGTGCAGGTAGGTGGGTGGTGGTGTTCCAAGTCTCAGGCCCTGTTGCTCTCTAATTGTTCAGATTTGATTTATGCTTTGATTTTGTAGTAGCTTTCCCACAGCCTCTTGCACACACTCATTAAACTGCTGAGGCACATGCTAAATCTTGCTATAGAGGATGCATGTATCTTGTTTCCCAGATACTTCTCACCTAGAGGTGTCTAAAGAGCAACAAGTCACCAGTGGGACAAAGTTTTGAGCAACAGTTTCCCTAACCAACACAATTACTGGAATCCACTACATATATTTGCAGAAATAATTCAAATCTTGTGAGAAGAGTTACTTCTCCTACTCCCTTGTCTCAATTGTATGACACCAAATCAATACTTTGGAACTGGAGCTATTCAGCTAGGCAGATTTATGCCAGTAATATATAAGACTTTGAAAAATAAAACATTCTCAGGTTCCACTTGGGCATTTGGCATCTTTCAGACAACAAACCATCATAAGATACTACACGACACTTTGATCTGTGAAGTTCCCCATGCTTTAAACTTTTTAGCAGGGCCTGCTGTGATAGGGCAAGGAGTAAGGGTTTTAAACTAAAAGAGGGGAGATCTAGACTGGACAGAAGGAAGGTATTTTTTACAGTGAGGGTGGTGAAGCACTGGAACAGGTTGCCCAAAGATGTGGTAGAAGCCCCATCCCTGGAAACATTCAAGGCCAGGCTGGACAGGGGTCTGGGCAACCTGGTCTAGGTGAAGGTGTCCCTGTGCATTGCAGGAGGGTTGGACTAGATGGCTTTTAAAGGTCCCTTTCAACCCAAACTATTATATGATCCTATGATTAAGTGATTTTTAGAAGGCAATTGCTTCAGAGCACGCATTTTTTTTTAAACTCCCACAGTTAACATACATGCTTTAAAACCCTGACATAGATAATGTGTGATGTATCCGATAGCAAGATCAGTAAAGACAAGCACACTAGTCTCATCATAGGCTAGAGGTCAAAGACAATTCAAAGTAGCAGCTTGAGAGAATATTTGACTCAGCTTGGCCAAGTCATCCCTACTCTTCTCTATACTATGCAAAAGTTCCTGCCCCTGAACTGCCTCCAGTGATTTAGTGCTGCAGCCATGATGAAAACTGACTCATCTGAAAAGGAACAAAAGCAGTCCGGTATAAACTTGGTTCTCTCAGCCACTTCAGTTTCCCAGTTATCACTTGGCATCAGCACAGTGATGAGAACCAGTGAACGTCACCACTAGAAACATTTACATGGCAATTCTGCCCAGAAGTAAACCCCAAGTACATTGTCCTTTGGGTTTGTCGTGTTTTTTTTTTTTTTTTTTTTTTTTTTTCTTTAAACCATGGGATAGATAGCACACATTAATTATTCTTATGACAAGCTATTAACTCACGGCAATGATTGAGGATTCCTCTAAAGGCTATAGTGGCAAGGCAGCAAGTGGCAAAGCTAGCCATGAATTTAATCCGACTGGTGTAGCATTTAAGCAGCCAGGCACCTGAACAGCTCTCCAACAGGAAGAAAAGCGGAGCACAAAGAAAAATGAAGTATACATATACAGACACATTTTAAAGATTTTTAAGATGTGATGTCTTGCACAGCAGTGAATGGATGAACTAGTCAAAACTATTTCAGTGTGAATTTTTTATCACGGGAAAAAAAGGTTTGAACACTGCAAGTATTTCAGGAACATGCCCCTTTTCCAAAATTTTCTTTTACAGTGCAATTCTGAGATGAAAGACTTTGACAAAGTCAGGAAAATAAACTGTCCTCTCACTCTTGTTTACATTTTTATTCACTGGGAAAACAGATGTTTAGGGATAAACTGAAAGAAAACACATATGCCCTGACCCTGTTATGTCTTCAAGAAACACTGAAGATTTTTTACGTGACTAATGATTAAGATCACAAAATATGCATTCTTTTTCAACTAGTATTGTTAAAAGTTGCTTTCCTTCGCAAAGCCTTCTACAAATGGTCAGATGGATCCTGGCCAGTCCAAAAATACAGGAAGAACACCAGCCTTTTCCAGTTAATGCACGCGAGGCATGAATATAATCTAGGCTCAATTCATTCTCATGTAACTGTTAAATATAAAATCCATTTCACAGATGGGAAACCTATGCTGGAAACTGAAACTGACTTCTGAGAATCCAAGGTTTTTAAACCATGACGTCCAAACTCCTTCATATCTAACATTGCTCATCCTTTACCCAACTATTATTTAAAAGATATAGTTCAAGCTAAGATGTTTCTATCTCCAAGAGACTTCTGCACTTCAGGACAAAGGTGGACAATAGGGTGGCACCTCAGGTTTCCAGTACCTGTCATCCCAACAACAGGCAGGTAAGTGATGTGCCCAGATGATTGCAACAGATGAACAAATGTAAACCATCAAGATCCCCAAAAGTGACTTGTTTTCAAGTAAATTAATGTTGAAATTGAAAAAGCTCCTGTATTTAAACTCAGGTCAGTAAATGATCCTACAACATAGCTGAATTTCCATGACACAAAACGTCACTACAACACACAGAGCAAGGTGTGGGGCTGGACCTGAGTTTTGGGATTCTCCTAATGCAGTCCACTGGAGGGGTGGCTCCTGGTTCTGGGCTCTGGTCCACAAATGGGCAGAGTTAAGTGCCATGTCCTAGTGCCATCTTCTTTTTCCACTTGGATGCAATAAAAGGTGAGCCTAATTGCAGGTGCAATGGAAGCCTTCCATCTATCAGGTCAATGCACACTGCCCTACAGTAATTTTTCACAATCTGTAAGGCAGAGGAAGGAGATGAGTGGCATTAACTAAAAACCACTCATAACTAAGGAAGTGCTGATACAGAGAACTGAAAAATCAGATGAAAATTAACAGGATAGCCAGAAGCAAATGGCATTATGTCCTTGAAGCACGGGAGCATTCAAATAGCATCTATTCCATCTTCATAAGCTATGGATAATCATCTCTCACTAGAGTTTTGAACCTCAAAATACTAAATTTCATTAAACCTTCTGAGACCTTAGTATAAGTACCACTGCAGAAATAGGATGTTTTTTCTCTATGGGAGGTATTAGTCCTGAGGAGGTCACATTGCTAAGCAGAAAGGAAGTCACTTTGAAAACGAACTTAGACATTGGCTGAAGCAAGACTGCAGTCAGTGTATGCAGCACGGATCCTAAATGGCTACAACATACCCAGTAACAGGTTACCAAACAACTGTGCAAAATGAAAACGGTGACGTACACGCATGCCCAAAATATGCAGCAGGCATGCAAACGCTGCAGTACAGATGGCTGCTCTAAAAGATGTAAATGCAAGTAAACACTCCACTGCCTGGAACATGATGTCCCTGAGTGTGTCACAGCTAGTGTGACATCTTTAAAAATATCTCATTTGTTAGGTACGAAAGATGATATGTAATTACTTCTTCACAGCTCTACAGTAGGTCCAACATTCTTCCTCCTTTGTGTGAAAAATCTATTACAGTCGACTCTGAGCCTCTGTAATTGTTCTCCATTAGTAATGATTTACATGATATTACAGCTGTCACTGAATGTCAAGGTAATTTCCCTGTTTTCTTTCTTTGAATCCTTTTAGAAATTCTAGTTTAGAAGAGTACCTACGGTAAACATGTTCTAACAGAGGAAACTGCTAAAGAGAAAAAAAACCTTTAAAGGACATGAGACAGTAATTTTGAAATATCTTGTCATTACAGAATTGACATTAATCAGGTCTAGTTATGGAGACTTTATATTTCTTTTTGCACCCAAGGAAACATCGTGAGGAGTGAAGAATTCAATCTTCTTATCCAACAACGGCACCAGGACAGGGTGGAACAATCTGTCACTCCACTTGGAAAGTCAGTAATGTGATGTTTTTAATTCACGTGGCTTCAGTGATTCTCCAAAACCCCAAAGTCTATTTTCATAAAATGCACTTCTGAGGATTACACACCAAAACTGGCTTTAAGTTCTGCAGGACTGAGAACTGCCAGAAAGAGAATAGGCCATGAGTTGCCTCCAATTTCCAGCTGCAAGCCTGGAGAAGAGGCAGGCACTGGAAATGTAGGCTGCCTCCCACACCAGTCCTGCTGTTGGGGGAGCGAGGAACATTGGTCCATGACACGGTAAGCTGGCAGAGCAGCATGGAGCTAAAACGTCCTGGCTGCACACATGCCTGTGAAACACCAGACCAAAAAAAGATGTAGCGTAAGTGTCCTGTCATCAAAGGAGCTCTTCTAGATTACATGGCATAGACCTGAACTTGGTGGGTACAAGAACCCAGGCTGGAGATACAGCTTCTTGGTGCGTGCAACTGATGCAGTTGATAATGATGGTGTTTGCTAGAGATTTGTTAAGAATGTCTTCTCAAACCCTAGAGACCCAAGTTATGTCCTGCATTTCTTATTGACAAGTGTCATCAAAGACAGCACTGACTTCTGATCAGGAAGATTAAGATACTGAAAGAAATACGTATGACAATACTTCATAATGTCATTTAGGTATGGAAACTGAAGAGTTTGGAAAATCATAAAAGGCAAGAAGAATGTTTTGGCTGACACAATTGGACCACTGCTTTTAAAATTGTTCCTAAAACAAATTTAGACCTTGACTGATTGGGTTTTTTAGTACAAGTGGATCTTTAATTTACACTTTCTAAGGATTATTCGGGAACTACTTACGAAAGCATAAGTGAACTTAAAAAGGAGTAAGATCCATTGGAAATCTGCCCTGAGCAGATTTGTTTTCATTTTAAATAATCCTTCTTTCTTCCAAACACAAGTCCCATTGATTACCACTATGGAGGAAATCTGCTTTCCTTTAAAAAGTAATTAAGAGTAAGTTGGTTTGCATTCACTTCTCTGTAGCCAAGTCTCCATGTCATAAAACAACCTCTACGGTTTACACTATTGGGTGAACTTCTCGAGGAGATTAGTAGGGAGTTTTGAGGGCTCTGCTGGCCCAGGGGATGATGCTCTCTATAATTCCTGAGGATCGCACTACGGATCAGGACAGAATCACGCAGAGGGAGCTAAAAGGGAACAGCTGCAGCCACCACTGGCTATGCTGTGACTAAACAGAGTAACTCACTCCTAAGGGCTCTGTGCTGTCCATAATGACCTATCAAGAGTAGCACATCCTATATGGAAAAAAAATAAAACATCTGTCAAGCAGTAAGTTTTCAAATAAAATTAAAGAAAGGCTTCAGACTACATCAAACACTAAGTTTGTCCCTAACAACCAAAGTAAGCGGGGAAAATACTGTGATACTATACTGTGCTGAGGACAGAGACCAAGAGAAAAGTGTAAGGCTAGAATTGTTTTATACTGTAATTCATTACAGATTTTTAAAACACAGCCCCCACCCCACAAGAAAAACAGAAAACCAACTATAAACCTCCAACATGGTAGAGATGTTTCCTTAATGCTTTCACACGCAGGAGGAGAATATCATTTATCCAGTAGCAGGAAACTGTCCAAAATCTCGGTCAACATTTAAACATATTAAGTATTTCGGAGAGGCATCAAAATCATGCTTTAATTGCTAACAATTACTTCATAAGAAGTTACGTGATAGACAGACATAACTCACGTGAGAGAAAATCTCCTTTTGTTCTTTCTTATATTTTTCCCTCTCTGACTTTTTAACATCACACCAAAGGAAGAACAGTTGCACTGGTCAAGAGATAAGAGCACTGTCAAACAGCAAGCCTCCAGATCCCGTGAACTTTATGAAAAGTTGTTTTGGCCAAAATCCTTAAAAAAAAACCTTCATAAGCTTCTAGGCAGAAGTGGGGCAAGCCACTTAAGGCCCATCCAGGCAAAGTAGCTGTGTAGTGTGCTGGGTCCCACTGTGTGCTGGGTCCTGCTGGACCTACTCCTCTGGGACTCAGGCAGAGAAGGACGAAAGTGGGGGAAGGACTGTTCCCTTTCCCTGAAACTGCAATGGGAAAGCATTGGGGTAGGCAGTAAGGGCTGTATTCTGCTTTCAGAGCTGCCAGGCGCCAGCAGCAGAGCAGGCGGGTGGGCTGAGGGCCAGGCCTGCCATGCATGTTGCGTCTGGGGGTACAAGAGCGTTCCTGGCTGCTCCTACTCTGTCAATGTAACCCTTGGGACGAAGGCCTTAGAAGCAAAGATGAAGGTTTCTTGTGCATCTGATTCATGCCTCATCCTGCTATCGAGGCGAGAGCCCCCAGGGACCCATCCCAGCCTTCCAATAAAACCTCTGTGGAGGTCAATTTGGGGAACAGAGAAAGCCCCACTCACAGCCTCTACATCACTTTGAACTATCCTAGCCCATTTTTCCACATACCCACCTGCTTCTCCCAGAGCTTCCACCCCTCTGCATGGCCTGGCAAGTCCCACCAGCCTTTCTCAACTTTCCTCGTCCCAAATTTCTTTTACTGGCACCAAAATACTAAGCTCTGCTGCCATCAAAGGTAAGGACAGAATATGCGTTCCTGTGTCTCTGCTTCTGGAGTGTCCAAATCCAGTTTTGCCTTCTCCATCAGGAAACCATGAGCTGGCTCTAGATCAGAACATCAGAAACTAACCTCAATGGAGTGTAGCAGAACCTAAAGGCTGAGAGAAACTTATTTCCCTACTTTGAATACTTAAATGTAAGCACTTGCATGTGAGCTACATGTTTCAGCTCCCGTTACAGTCAAAGCCATAGGGGTCAGTGGAGCCTATACAATTATTCAGTTGACTAGACTTCCACTGGCTATAGCAGGAGGTTTCATAGGTAACTTCAATACCTTTAAGCATCTTAGCTTGGAGCTGAATCACTGACCCCTAGTGACAAGAAGAAAATTTGCTAGAAGTACTACAACTCTAGGACAAGCTGTATAGAAAGCAGGTAATTATGTTAAATGTTGGGGAGAATTTAGAATGATTTGTAAAATTCTACTAGATTCACCTTATTTTTTGTGGAAGGGATGCAATGAAATATTTTCAAATGTTATCTGACACAAAACTAACTGGATTTAAAGACTATTAGTTCAACCGTACCATGGGAAAAAAAGACATCTAAATAGGTTTTAAGCAGAAGCTTATTTTCTGGATATTACCCAAGGAAACTTTAGCTTTCACTATGCTTTCTCATTGTAAATGCATACTTTCCCAGTTGTAAGTCAGGAAAACTGTAGCATACTAAAACATTTGCTTGTCATGATAAGCTGTGTTTAAACTTGACTAATTAAATTAACCCCCTAGCAACTAACTACTAACAGTACACAACTACACTTTGTGAAGTTAAAACTCAGAAACCAGTCATTATTATTATATAATAATTGTGGTTAAATTCATTGAACTACATAGTATGGTGCCCACATCTGAATATCGGCTAACTTGGAGCTTACCACAGTTCATTAACTACCGTCTTATACGTTCTCGAGTAGCAGTATGAGAGATGCTTTCAGACTGTACAAAGCCATTGCAAGACAGGAAAACATCCGTTGTCAGCTTGCCTAAATCTGTAAATCTTTGCTATCTCAAACTAGTGAATATTAATTTAAAGGCTCCTGTTGTCTTTCCAAACTCAGTCCCACAATGTCAATGTAAAAATCACCACTCTTGTGAAGTATCTAATACTCCTACTTCACTGCACCTGCACAGCAGAGTAAATGAGGATTTTCAACAACAAGGGGGTAAAAAAGGGATCTTTTAAATGCATGTGTGGGGAATTTGCAATTTGAGTCAATATGACAGTTTACAGCTAACTGAGGAATGCTATAATTGCCTAGATGGTGTTCTGTGCATTTTGATATATAGATGAAGTTCTGCTTGCTTAATGGAATTAGTGCTAGAATGAACAGCTTTCATTGTTCGAGAAATGGTTTTGCTTGAATTTCTTGCCTTTAGGTGGAGTAAGCTAATGGAAAGGCAACATTTTTGGTCTCAGCAAAGAGTCACAAAGAAAGTTAAATCATGTTTTGGTTGGATTGGAAATACTGAGGGAATAGTCCATCTCACAGTATTTTTGTTCCATTTCCACTAGATTTTAGGTAAAGAACTTAAATGGGCTATGATAAAACTAAACAAACATCTTGCCAGATCAGAAGTAAAATTACTTTAAGATATTTCTCTACGAGCACACAAATTAACATCTATGGCTATGACTATTCCACATACATAAGGTTGACTGATAAGGCACACCACTTATTTTGGTCCAAATCTAGCCAAGGTCCATGAAAACAAGACTTGTATGATTCACAGCCTTCATAGCCTCAAAATAATAGAGATAAGACTTCTTTGCAGGTTTTTGTGCAAGCATAGATTTCAACTAGTGCGGGCCAAACCCAGAAACTGTAGGGAAAAGCGCTAGAAAAAAAACCCAAACCAAACCAAAAAGCAAAGAAAACTTTTTTCCAGGTCTCAGAAGACACTGTTCTCAGCGTGTGGTTTATCTGCCTTTTGGGGTCCCCTCCTGCAATTTCTAAGAAGTGGGTCTAAAATAAGAAACACAAGAACAGAATATATCTGAACCACGGCTGCGCCTGCAACAGGAAACTGCATTTCAATACAAATTTTGCAAAGGCACCTCTTGTGACAGCAAACAATTGCATTCCTCTGCTTTTCTAGATTTTTCTGAAACTCTAGGGCAGAAATGGCAGTTTTTAAAAAGTGCTGACGTACTGACATGTTATCTCCAGCTAATTACAATCACTAGCATCTCTGCTATTTGTAAGTCTGAATAGATAAATTTCTAAATTTCTATAGAATTACCCAGCAAATGAACAAAAGTGCTTTAACTCATGAGTATTTTTACTGTGTATTTTTTCTTTATAGTGTTGCATCAGGATTACAGAAAATAAGACAGAACCCTAAGGAAGGAAAGCTTGAGTTTTTTCTATTGTGACTATTTTCTGTGATTTCTCACTCTTACACTCACAAGAAGCGTGTGGAGAGGATGATGATATTCTCATCACTGCTGCAAAGAAAGATGGGTGCATGCTGTGCTCTTCTGGAGGCTTTTTTACTCTTCCTGCTCTTGTTTTCAATCTAAAGCAAATTCTACACTTAATAGATACCTATGACCACTCATCATTATTTTCTGAACTCTGTGGCTCAGTGTCAAAACCTCTTATTAGAAGAAAGAACGTTTTCGCTCATCAGGTTGTTTTTCCACCTCTGGCCTCCTGCATTTCCTTCGTTCACCTGCCTGTCTTTTCAAGACAGACGTATAAAGTTAAAAATAGATGGTATCGGACACTCCTCTTTCTGCAATCTATTTAGCGCTGCCAGCCACTTTTGTGCACGAGCTCTGCACCCCAGCACCCCCAGTACAGGGGAGCCCATGGGGCACTGCATGAGATGGCAGAGGGCTTCTCCCACCTGTCAAGTTGTGTAAATGTGAGTTTACTGTGCAGGTAACAAAGTTTTCAACAGCTCAGGGATGATTAAAATCTCCACGAACCTGGAATGTATCTCTGAGCATAAGGAAAAAGGTGGGTAAATAAAGCAAATTCATGCTTACCATTTAGCAACAGCTTTTCTCTCTTCATGATTTCAGTTTTTGTAATCTTCCTGTCAAAAGTTGTTTATTTCATACACAGGCACTGCTGAACAAAGCCCTGCTAATCTGCCCTTGCCGCCTCCTCCTGTGCTTCAAATATAACGAAAGGTAATTTTCTTTCCTTATTTTTGTGTAATTGATTAACGTGAAGGATGTGTACCTTTCACTTAAAGCCTTCTTTATACAAGCCTGAAATACCAGGTCTTAGATATAAGCATTAGAAATTTATTACATATAAACAAAAGTACTGTCAAACCTGACATTCGAAACAGAAAATTCTCCTTTCCCTGACACCTCTCTGTTCTCCGAGCTACGGTATTATTTGGTGTACTGAGATTCTGACCATAAGAGACTGTTCTCGTCAGTAAACACAGTGTAAGTTTCCAACTCTATTAGCATCCAGCACATCTGCTCGCCTAAAAGCTTTCCTTTGCTGAATTTCATTAAACACAGAATCACGCAGGGAGGTGAAGCAGATTTGGATATACCATGTTCACGTTTTCAGGCTGGGTACATCACCCAGAGCACGGTGAGATGTTACAACTGCACTTTCAGAATTTCAGGACAGAAATAAGAGTTAGCTGGATAGCACCGGCACTCTCGTGCACCCGGCCACTCTTCGGCAATGCTCTGAAACTGGTTTTCTCCAGCTTTTCCTTCGTAAGAGTTGCTACCCCCATCCAGTCATGATAAGTTGTTGAACATTTAGGAAACAATCAAATTCACCTTGCTTGGGCTGACATTTTGAAAATTCAAAGCCATGAAAAGAATTCACAGCTCAGAGTGATCCAATGGTTAGAAAGGACAGAAGTAGAGAATGCAGCCTAGTGCTTTTCTGTGCCAGCCCTGGTTTGATCCTGTTCTACCCTAAAAACACCTTCAGGCCCAAACACAGTACAGCCCTACATCTGCATATGAAAGGCCTGAAATGCATATGAATTCCACCAGCTAAAGACCAGAATAAGTCTAAATTTTGACCAAGCAAGTGTATTTCTCTAATTAAAAAAAAAAAAAAAAAAATCCTGCCTCAGTCTCTACAGGGTAAATCAGATTTACAACAGGGTGTTATAACTAAGAATTTGGACCCTGAGCTACTAAATTTCAGAATTTTTTCATGTGCACATCTGTGCATAAGTATCATTCACTCCTGCTCCCAACAACTTACTGTTGTGTTCAGTGACAAAACACATAACCTTGAAAAGCCTCACCAACCCTGAATTTCAAAGGCATTTCATAATTGTTTACCTCTTGGCCTGAACAGTAGTACCGTATGTACAAGGCCCCCTTGAACTTGTGTAACTCAAAACTGCTTAGAAATGTTTCCTCAAATGATTCTAATTTCTTCAGGAAAAAAAGCAAACAATAATTATAACATATTCAAACAAATGATTTTTGTTAGGGCTTTTTGTTAAAAATAAAAAATTCCTTTTTCTTTTACCCCAGAAAAGCAGTTTTCATTCCTACTTATTTCAAAGGAATGCCTGCAATTTTGCGGTATTATGCAAACCCCAATTAGCAGTCCACAAGGTGTTTTGAAAAACAGTGCCTAATGTGTTACAGACACATTTAGTGGCCAGCTTCCAACAGCCTGAAAAAACGCCTTTTTTGAAAGAAAGTTTGGGAATTAAGTCACTTCAATTTTACTGGGAAATGCTGATAGAAATAATTCTTCCAACAGTTAATAAAACTTTTTCTTTTTTTATTAGTTGCCGGTTTGTGTTCTCTTACAGGAACAGAGCAGGATATTTGTGGCAGTTGAGCAATTTGGTTTCCTTCAGTCTTTCCTTAAAATCCAGTTCTACAACTACTTACTGCTGAGCAAAGTGGTTATTCTTACAAATCATAGTTGTTATTGATTACATTTGTTTATTTAGATTTTCTTTTTGGTTTTCTGGAACCTAAAAACAGTTTGGATTTTTTTGGTTTTAGGGTGGTTTTTTTTGGGGGGGGTTGGTTTTTTTTGTAGGGTGGTTTTTTTTTTTTTTTTTACATCTGTACAGTGCCTAGCATAATATGGCATGGGTATCTAGGTTTCACAATAGGGCAACCTCCGTGATCAGGTTTTACAACAGTACGAACAGTAAAGGATGAGAAGCACTGTTTATTTTGGGAGTTATCCTGAGCTACCAGACTATCACCAAGTAGAATGCCCTGCCTGACACAGCATACCAGCAGTTCAGAAACAAGACCCCACAGATTTAAAACACCCAAAGCAGCACTGACATACACAAGTGAAACCAAAGTTACCACTTGTTCTCAGTCCCGAGGTTTTAGTCCTCCCTTCCTCACCAGAACTGCGGAAATGTTTTATGAACGCAAAAGTCAGAAGGAAGCTAAAAGGTATAGAAGAGGACATTATACATATGTGCATTTCAAATGCTCGTGACTATATTATACTGTGTATTTTATATTCCTTAATTTCTCTTCCCTGCAGAGGAAAAAACCCTCATCCTGTTGTTAGTAATCCTTTACAAGTGATCACACCCTAGCCAGCTCCAATAAGCACGTTTTATTGCTCAATTACTTCTTTATTTCTATCCTGCCTAGGAACAGAAGCTAGATCTTCAAAAGTTTAAACACTCTTTTTGGCTCAAGTTCCACACACACTGTTTCTAAAACTCCCATCCATTCTCACTGACTTCTACATAAAAGTTCCTGGTCTCTTCTTTTTCCAGTTCCTAATCATGCCTCATCTCATGAAACTCCAAGAGGCCCTGGCAGGCTCGGCTCCTCTCTCCCATTCATCTGCTAGCACGAAGTGGGGCAGATTGGGCCTGACTGGACAGAGGGACTGAAGGGAGAAAGCTTTATTAAAGTCACATTTGAAAGATTTTAATTATTATCAGGATAAACATAAAGGGAACAAGTATCTTAAACTTTGATAATTTTTTCTGAACTCCTAGAGCAACAGGCATCTCTAGAAACATAAATTTCAGATCAGCAGTCTGGAGAGATTGTGAATAAGTATTTGGTGAGTTGAATCACACATACTTAGGAACTTGTTGGGATGAGTACCATTTAATTCCTTCAAAAGCACATCAAAACTGATTTTTGTGTTGGTTTACCTGAGAAGTCAGCTCTGCTGGCCAGCTGCCATTTCACTCTCCCTTGTTTTAAAACTTGCAAAAGGAAGATATACATTTAAAAAAATTGTAAGCTATAAACCAGTAAATTAAATGTTTCCGAGGAAGGATCAGAGCTTCAGCTGAGTGATTCTTACAACTTTATGATTTACTGGGCCTCAAGCAGCCAAAATGGGTTCAGATGGCGAAAAACTTTCCCTTCTGGTTCACTTGCCAGTCTGGGAAATTGGGAAGGGTAGAGTCAGTTACAAAATACAGGGATCAATCTGTTTTCTTACAACAACCATACTGGTAGCCGGTCTTACTAACAGGCCAATGCTTTCAACAACGCAAAATCTTCTAGGCAGTCACCAACCTTCAAGTATAAAGTTGTCTTTTTGAGGGCTGAAGAACCATGTGATGGTACTCAAGGTGTGTATTAGTTCATGAAGTAACTGCCATGCTGCTGAAGGCACCATCCCTCTAGCTGTGTTATGTTAGAGGAGCTCCGAGCCTACCTCAATGCAAAATAAGCTATTTAACCTGACTAATGAACTGTGGGGCAGTAATCTGAACCTACTGCTGTGGTTTCCAAAGTTATCTATCATCCATCTGTACCCACATGCCGCAGGCTGGTTTTAGAGGTGAGCTATATAGGACACGATGAGACAAACGCTGCTTTCACCTCACCAGTAGGTATAATAATCTCTGTACTGGAGATCAGCTCTGATGGCAAAGCAAATCCACAATGAGAAGAGGGTTTGGCCCTCATCTTACCTATTAACTAAGTCCATCCACTTTCAAGCTAGAAACTCAAGACAAGTTTATAAGCTTTTTCTTGTTGAATTACAGCAGTAAGAAAAGCTGCCACTCTCAGCCTAAATAAAGTGCATTTAGGGCTTGGGCTCTATTTCAAGTTCTTAGTAGCTCCTGGAAAGGTGCCACAGCAGCTCAAAATCTCTCCTTCCTGAAGTTGCTTAACTCTGCTGTACAAAGAGGTCTGCATCTGTATGAAAAGAAGACCGCTCCTTTTAATTCCACATTTGTGGCCCTGCTTAGCTCTGTACAACTATATTCTCGATGTGCTGAGCAGCCTGAGCCAGAGACGCAGGTCTGCTTTCAATCTCCCCGTCTTCCTGCAGCCCGGGAAACATAACGCCCTGCCACACAGCGAGAAGGCCCCACCAGACCACCGCTGATCCGATGCACAGCTCACCTGTGACATGTCAACACTGTCAGCCCTGAGCAACTTCTGAGTGGTTCATGCATAATTCATGCTTCCTTAAAGTGGTTCCTGTGTGTATTTTGACGGCTGACACTCCAAGTTCATTTCTGATCTGTTGCACACTGGAATCTAAGAGCTCTAAATGCTAGCTGACTTCCCCCTAGAAGGCATTAAGTTACACACAGAGTCTCTGTTCTGCACCCCCCAAAGAAAAACCCAGCACCTTTCCTGTAAACCAGTTCATGGCTTCAGTAGCTAAAAAGGAAATAGAAGAAAGTCAGTTCCCTCCCCCACCCCGCGTCTTATAACAGACTCGTACAGAAAACCCATCGCAGTGGTCACCCATCCTCCCCCTGCCTCTCCTGGGTATCTTTTCAGGCAGCAGAGACCATCTTTGAAAGCCACCTCTTGTGGCAACAGTTTGCAGGTTGCATTTTCAGAGCCTGTCACTGGTGATTTAGGATAATCACGATCTGCGGCTCTGCCAGCTTGACTTCTTGCCTCTCTCAGCTGGTCGTGCTTTCAGGTGTGGCTTTCCACTCAAAGCAAGCAGGAAGATACACCACTCGAGGCGCGAGAACAGGAGCTGGCAGGCAGCTCCTTTGATTTTTTTTTTTTTTTCATAATTTCCCCCATGTTTCTTAATTTGTGGAAACATCCTGTAAACAGAGACAGCAAAATTAAATATTTGCCCGGCTCTTCCCTGGTTCCATTGTAACTTCGGTGTTTGCAGATTTTATGTTTGATAACAGAGGGGGAGAAGTAACAGAGAAAAACATTTTCATTCTTCCACCTCCCTTTCCCCTCTACAAAACAAGTACTGCTGTCCCCAAGGGACAGAATGTCACCTCGTTGGTGTATGGCTGCCTCCTGTACTCTCGCCACCTTCTGCCAACCCCTGTTCCACTAATAAGTTTGTCCAATACAGCAGAGACATCTGCATTCACCCATGTCAAGCCTTAAAGAAAGATTTTTCTTATTTCATCCTCAAGGATGACAGCCTGCAGTGAAGGTGATATACACCCTTGCTTTCAAAGAAGTGTTTGACTTATAGGGCACTCAATAAAATAGGTTACTTAGATTTGTGACATCCTATAGCACTACATAAGTAATGTCTAAGAAGCCATTCTTTCCTCTTTTCAGTGTGGCTTATTTTTGCTTTCTCCCTGTCTGGTCCAGTGAAATTGCTGTTTTCCCCTTTTAAAGGACTTTAAAACAGTCATTCAACTGTTCTGACTTCCCATGGATTAGTTGCAACCCCACCCCCCCATCTGTCTGGCATTCATATGTTTACATGCTTTTCTTTTTACTATCATGCTGCTTCATATTATTTGATCTCTGCTCCTTCCACTTCTGCCCCCGTGTGTGGTTCAGACAGTCCTGTGTTATTTTATCAGCCTCCAACTGTACAAGCAATGTGGGACAGACACAAAGTTTTGCTGTTGGTATTTTCTACTTGTGCTTGCTCACAAGAGGCTGAGGCCCTTCTCTTGATAAAAAGATGTTTCCGGGAACAGAACTTCTGAGTAACAGTATTAAAACCAAACAAACTTCTGCTGCCAGGACCTCACCAGTTCACCTGGGAAAGCTGCTGACTCCTACAAGCCATATGGTTTTGGTGGTTGCAGTGTTTGAGATCCAGAATATAATGAGGTTTTCACAGAAAACCAAGTTTCAGTACCTACTTTCTCCCGCTGGAGGTGGAAGAGAAGCTCCCCCAAAGCAAAGAATATGTACCTTCTGGCTGAGACACATCATTTAAAAAGTTGCTGGTTGATAGCATCCGTGCCTTTGCATGGTGACAATTGCCCCAGCAGCTTCATCTGCCCTAAATAAAAGAAGGTGTGGGGTGCTACCTGGGGAACAGAAAGAGACAGAAAGAAGAGACAGAAAGAGAACAGAAAGAAGAGACAAATAAGACTGCAGGTGTGGGAGTCAGTTAAGTTGAAGACAGAGGGTGGATTGCAACAGAAGAGAATTAATTTGTAGTGAGGTAGTCGGCCTAGTCGTAGTAATTTGGAAAGATGCTGAAAAGCGTGGTGGCTGAGGAGTACACCAGGACAGACATTGCAGTAGGAAAGAACAAATGACTGTTAGAGAAGAGGAGGACTTGACAGTGATGGTGAAAAATAGCACCTGTATCAAACTGGTGCTCTGCCTTTCTAATGCGGAGAACTTGACTGGGAAACTGGA
The DNA here is from genome assembly GCA_000699545.1 of Podiceps cristatus. NCBI lineage: Eukaryota > Metazoa > Chordata > Aves > Podicipediformes > Podicipedidae > Podiceps > Podiceps cristatus. The sequence continues at coordinate 27,251 of KL257094.1, forward strand.
TCTTCTAGCTGTCTTACATTTTCTCACCCTCATCGCTCCATCTGATCTACAGTCAGCATGAAAATTGGAAGTCAGTAAGTCTAAATGGGAGAATAGGGAAAAAAAAAGTTAAGCAGATGACCAGAAAACCACAGATTCTGTTATGATCTAAGCTTCAGTAGCTCTGCCCCTACTTTGTAGTGTTGCTTTTAACTCATGCTGTTAACAAGGTCACATGCAAAACATTTTTCTATCTGTATGACAAGACAGCTAAGTATAGAGCACTTTCCCCTTCTAGTCATTTGATCCTATTCAAAACATATAATCTCCTAGGTCTCCAGTCTGTGCAAAGCCAGACATCAGCACATTTTTGGCTACAGGGCACCTACAAAAAGATTAGTGACAGTCTTGTGAGGCTTGTGTTGCAGATTCTGTCAAGGGGCCAACATTTAAATAAGGTACCTTGCATTTTCATTATGAGAATTCCAGTCCATTATTAGCAAAGTTAGTTTAACTTTTAGTCTGTTTTGCCAGCTACTAAGTACATATTAAATGATGTGCATTGCTGGCAATGGGGGAAGGGAAGATCTATTCTATTGCTATTCCACTGGGTAATTAAATGAGCTTGCAGAGTCTGCCTAGTTAGACATTGTAACTTTATTCTGAATTCCATCTCTCTAATGTAATTATGGCTTAATAGCAATGCACCTTCAGTAGATGATTACATTTTACAGATCCCATCTTACAACTCAGAAAACAAGAACACTGGATTCAGTAGGTAGCTTAAGCATTTATTTGACATTAATCAGATAGCTTCTTAGATGCTTAAAGTCAGACTTGTATCTTAATGAACCAGAACTTCAGACTTAACTATTAGTGAGATCTGAGCATCCAGGTCCTACCAAGGATCTGTGAAATCTTCTCAAACATCATACATTTCTCATGAGTACGCCAAGTGGGTAAGCCATGCAGACCACCTAGTGAACACACCCCATTCTAGTTAAGACAGGAAAAACCTTTCCTCCTCACTCTCTTATCTTCTCCCTGGGCAAAATAGGGTCTTCAGGCACACTTCTGTCTTATGCTATTTAGTATTATTTGCTGCACTTCACCATGCATGTAGTATGTTATCTGTACTAGCCAATGCAGATACTACTATCCCTTTCATTTCTACCATGGGTAAGTTAACTAGCATTGAGAAAGAAACAGAAGGTATCATACTGAAACCTTCTGATTACTCATGAAGCTGAGCTGGTGTAGTCCTGTAACAGCTCCTCTACCCTCGCCTGCAGCATGTCTTCAACATGAGCCCTCACACTGCTGTAACTTGAGTTGCTACCCTTGCTATTTTCTATCACGTCGGTTGAGACGCATGAAGCTAGAAAAGCTAGTAATTCACAACTCATGAGATGCTCCTTAAAAAAAGTCTCCAAGAGTCAATGCACAACTGCGTCAAGCCCAGCATATCTGTGTCACCATGCCCTTGATACACAGCTGCAATTATGGTTTCCAATAAGAGGGCAGGACTACTTGACAGAAAGGTGGGGAGAAAACTGTGCCAGCACTGATATACAGCTGTGATCGCCGTCTTATTCCGTTCCCAAGGAAGGAACTTGGGATTAAATTTAAGTGAGACGTGCTAGTGCACTGAACAACACTAAAGAAATTCCTCCCCTCTCCCTCCAACTCCTATCCTTTGCTCGTCTCCTGCAAGTGCCCACTGTTCCTCGCTGCTCTGCTTTCTTCAGAGCTTTCAGCTTGCCAACTCTAAGCAGGATGTTCAAACTGACCTTGCTTAGGTGAGAGGCTGACACTCTCTCACCTAAAAGCCTCGCTCCTCTGCCATTTTAGGGCTGTAGTCCTCAGCTGTCCAGTAAATTCTTCTCTGCTTAGTCTCTTTTCCAGTAAGCAGAAAGCAACACACCTCTTTTACACACACTGAACTGGAGTTCAAGAAAGGCCCTGAGCTATTGCCAGTACTAATTTATTCAGTTAGCTTTAGCTCCCAAATGAGAGCATGAAGTGTATGCTCACTAGTGCTTCCAGGAAGAAGAAAAAGCAAGTGTAATAGCTCTGCAGCATGTGTAAAGTTCAGAATCTCTCACACGCGGTTTTCTGTTTCTTGCTGTTAATGCGCTTGAACATCATCTGAATCATTAAAGTAGTCTGCAAGCAAGGCGTACAGAATCCTGTCCCCCTCACCCCCACTTCCTGTAATGAGACAAACCTGTGTGCAGAACCCAGGCAAGATCAAATCCCTCTTTTGGGCATTTCACAGGAACCCAGTCTCTCTCACCCCTTTATTCTCCCAGTTCCATTTGGAATTAGAAATGCAATTGCGGAATTACTGTGAAGGCAGCTGTTCTTGCAGTGTATCTACTCAGGCTGGAAGCAGGAAATAAGAAATCTTCCATGAAAGCCTATAATTACGAGATTTCCAGCTTAAGTTTTGCACACATGAACTGTTTGGAAGATGTTTGGATAAGCAAAGCTTGGAACGCACTGCTATTTGGATAAGCACCTGGCTGCTTCACTAAACTAGGTCTCTTGATAATCAAGATACATGCACAGATAACCCCCCAAGGACTAACTGCTGCTAACTTTAACTATGGAAAGCTTGTTCAGAGAAGCACTTATTAGACGAGGAAGAACTTAGCCGACAGCTATTAAAAACAGGCTAGTGGACTGTGTACTTAAGGTCTTTTCTGTACCTTTCAAAGTTTAGATGGCTTAAGAAATGTTCTGTGCCTGCATTTTCCAATCATCCTGCATGATTTTTATTTTTTAATTTACCTGGTACAGCTGTGCCACACGCTAGGTTTTGACTATTTTGGAACATAGCTCCATCAAGATTAAAACTAATTCCTTCTACTTAGACAAGCCTACTTTACAATTTAACTTTCCAGAGCAATGTTCAAACACTACTGTGTAGTACCTGTTTAGAGTTACTCTGGCTGATCTGTAATTCCAGCAGCTGAAAACAAAACATTCAATCTCGAGGTGGTGCTTAAGCAATGGGGAATGAAGCAATGCCTGCCACAGCACAGTGCGTTCTGAAAACCCTCCAGGATACCGCTTCATTTCTAACTGCACCTGCACAGAGCATCTTTTAAGTAGGACTTAGAGTTAAAACTTTGCCCTTATCTTAGGGATAGCAGGAGAATACAGAGATAACAGTATTTGAAGGGCATTACCTCCACTCAAGGCAGAACTGGCTACAGAGAAAAGGACTTCATACTCTCCCAAGGGAAGGGGAGCTTTACATGCTTCCCTTCCAGATGGGATCAGAGCCGGGGAAGTTTATAGCCATTTCTCCAAATGGTATCCTGTGTATAAAGAGACACTTAAGACTACATCTTCCACAAGGTTTCACCTAGAAGTACCACTGAACATCCCTGTTTAGAACAAAACCCATTCATGTCCATGGAAAGACTCCCTGGCTTCCGTGCAATTTGAACCAGGTCCTCGGCTCCCCAGGCTGGGGAGTGCTCCCCCAGGGCAGCACTCAGGAGGATTGCCAGCAACCTCTGCTAACTGATTTAAAAAACTTCATTTTCTGAGAGATCTTGGCAGGATACCTGAATTTCAAGATATTCTGTTGAAAGAGCAATGGAAGGGTTTTGTCCCTTTACCACTACTGTACCATGGGGCAGATCTGACAGTAATAATCTCGATGCCGAGCCTGCTAAACCCTTCTTGTGCTTGACTTTCCTCTTTGCACGCACCTTAGACCATACTATGTGCAGCTTTGCAGCATCAGGAACTTTCACAGGATGATACCTCTTCCTAGCAGGTGACAGGTTAAGACAAGGAACTTTCATGATCTTATGGTGATTTGAGGTGGGGAGAGGGAAAACCATAGCTGGCTGTCCACAGAAGAGAGAAAAGAATGCTTTATCAAGGAGGCTAATAAGAAGGATTTATTCCTTCTCTTACACAGAGTTTGCTTGTCTGCAGCCATAACAGTGACAGAATAAATTTTATGTTGCAAGCTGAGGAAAAAATGAAGAGCTGAGACATTTCTGTCTTGCATTTGCAAATCTACACCAAGTACCAGTCAAGTACTTAAAAGTTACTGTAATTCATCCCATAGTTAAGCAGGATAAAACGTTCTTTTTAAATGAGGTTAGGATGACTTACACAAAGTTTTTGACAAATGTAAAAGCATGTTTCAAGCTGGAAGTCTCAAGAGGGTTTAAGTATTTGCACTTTTTAGTCCAGACCAAGGGAAGACAGGAGGACTAGCATGTTTTACAGCATCATGGCCAGAACTGGATGCGTAATTGCTGTGAATAAACAGCCCAAGGTCAATCGAGATTTTTCAGTCAGCCTACAGAAGCTGACACTGGGGAGCTCCTGCAGTATGACTCCAATTCAGACAAGTTTGCCCATTCGTAAAGATGCCCCTTGGAAATGCAGCAGCAGTTAAGGAGCACGTGAGCAATCATAAGTAACATGGTTTAGCAAAATCTGAATGCAGAGCTCTGGGGAGCGGGTCCTAATATATCATAATGGAGAAAATGGTGACATGGGCACCCTTTTCCTTGTGTTGCCCAGAAAGCCAAACTCACACTTCATAAAGCAGGACAACAGAAAGCTGTTTGGGATGCATGTCTCCAAGCAGACAGTTTTAAGAAGTATGACAGACCATAAGCTGTAAGTTTGTTATGAAGGAGCAGTGAAATAACAAACACGTTGCATACAATGCTCTACTCCTACTTTAGAAGTACTGGGAGTCAGATGCATTATCAAGCCTCCCACAGTGCATTTTAGATATTTCTCTGACAACATTTAAGCAATGAGAAAATTATCACCACTAGGCAGGCATGGCTAATATCACTATTGCTTTCTATTGGTAGTCATTTATCAGTTTAATTTTTCACAGAGTATAAAGTACTTTATAAAGAGTCAATTTACAAAATAAATGAAAACCATCAGCTTTAACCCTAATGAAGCAAACAAGCACAGAAAAACAAAAAACAAACAAAAAAAACCCAAAACAACTCAAAAAGCCTGTTATAGTGTTATAGAGCAGTAGCTTTTCCTTTAGAGATACTGTTTTTATATATAAAGCCACATGTTTGGCTCCTGATATTTAGAAGAGCTTCACTGAAAGCAACAGATCTTGACACTATTTTACAGCTCACCAGAATTTGTGCTATTTGTGTTTACAGTTTTTAGCAGACTGCTGATTTGTCTCTGAGTCAACGTATCAATAAAACTTCTGGCACTTTTCTAGCACACCAGCAGCATTACCTTCTGCATGATGGCCAACACCCAACCTGTGCAATTACATTTTATCTGCTAATTTTATCCTGAAGTCTTAACTCTATATTGTAATCTTTTTCTTTCTGTTGTGGCTGTACATAGTTGAACAGCTGCTCGAAGAGCTTCTCCAAGTATTTCTGCAAACAAATTTTGTTTTCCAACATTCACAATAATGCAAACAAAAAATGTGCCAGCAAGGCTGAACTGAAAGACCATTCAGAAATTGTTGAGATTTTCTGATTTCTTCTCTGCTGTTTACCCCTGGTCTAGCTCTTACTTCTGTGGTCATGGCAGTGTTAGGTTAATGGCTGGATGTGATGATCTTAAAGGTCTTTTCCAACCTAAATGATACTATGACTCTATGATTCCCTGATTTTGAATATCCCCAAACCCTAACAAATCCACAACAGAAAATTTACATAGAAGAATGAAGTAGGAGAGGGTGGTTAAGTGCTTAAAGGTAGAGCTGAGTGAAAACTTTCACCCCCAAAATAAACAGAGGGGTGGACAAACACATCAGCTCATTTTGACATGTCCAAAACCAAAGACTTTTTAGTATCAGTTCAACTTCTCATTCTACACTACATTTTTAAAATACTTCTAAATAAAGAGATAGGTACTAAAAAAGGACCAGAATTTGAACAGTGACAATGATTTAAGGACTCTTTTTTTTTGTTAGCTTTGAAGACAATTATTATTATTTTGGAAAAAAAAAAAACCAAACAAACCTCCAGATCACATGTATCATAGAATCATAGAATCATAGAATCATAGAATGTTTTGGGTTGGAAGGGACCCCCAGAGCACATCTAGCCCAACCCCCTGCAGCGAGCAGGGACACCATTACCAGATCAGGTTGCTCAGAGCCCCGTCCAACCTGGGCTTGAATGTTTCCAGGGATGGGGCATCCACCACCTCTCTGGGCAACCCCTTCCAGTGCTTCAC